>VZTF01005664.1:1683245-1756579 GCA_013397755.1 Cnemophilus loriae
GCTGCACTGGGTTCCCTGTCCGCCTGGGTCCACTGGCCCCGAGTGGGGATTGGAGCAAAAAAATGGGGGAAAGAGGGAAAAGAGAAGTAGCGCCCGTTGAAGTGGTCCTGCCCTACGGGTGAGACGTTCAGAGTTCCTGCCAACCCCGAGCAGTTTTAGCGAAGGATCCCCCGGCTGTCAGGGCAGATTCTCTCCCAAGGCTTCGTGCTCCCCCCGAGCACACGGGCAGGGTGGCTGCTCCATTTCGTGGGAGGCAGAGTGGAGCTGAGCGGGGCGCCGGATGGGACATTCCCGGCAGGCTGTTGCGTGGAGCATCCTCTCCATGTTCTGAGACACTCGTCCTTAGAGCAAACCAAATAAACTTAATTTAGAAAAAAAAAAAAAAANTATAAAAAAAAAAAAAAAAAAAAAAAAAGGCAATTCTCCCTTATTCTCCCTTTACGCGGTGTTTTGCAGCTCCCCTCAAGGGCTCTGCGGCTCCGTCTCGCCATCCCCGGGGCAGCGGGGGATGGAGGAGCCGGCGTGCGCGCTTCTCTGTGGACCCCTCCCCATCCACGAGCCTCACCGAGCAATGATCTTACTCTGGCTCTTGGGGTTACCGAGAAGGCGCAGTGACAGCGCCGAGGGTCCTCTCAGAGAAGCGCCGGCGCTGAGCCCCGAGGGGCCGCATCGTGCAGGGCGCGGTGCCCGCGGCGGGGTCGGCCGGGCCTCGCAGCTCCAGTCCGGCTTCGCGGACACGGCGGCGGGACGAGGGACACCGGCGAACCTCTCCGGGGACACCCCCATCCGCACCTCTTTTACCGTCCGAAATGAAGCCTAAAAGGCAGACGTGGTGCCGGGGGACGCCTCTCGGTTGCGTGAGAGCGCGATCGTTGTGCTGAAAATTGAGGGCTGAATTACTCATGTTTCCAGATGGGGGATGGGTTTTTTTGGGGGGCTGGTGGTGATGGAAACTAATGAAGACAAATCTGCACTAGAGCTACTGCACAAAGGCCATTAAGCACGACGAGGTTTCCCTCTCGTGTTTTTAAGCGGTGATTTGTGAGCTCCGCGCTCGGCGGTAGCGGCGGGGTGGTTCCAGCGCACAGCGCCCGCGCCCTCACGGTGGCTGGAGACCCCGAGCCCACACCGAGCCGGCCGGAGTAGCAGCGAAATGTTTTCAAAATCAAATCGGTTTCTTGCGCCCCCCTTCCCTCCCCGCTCCCCGCGCAGAGGAGCTGAGGGATGGCGGCCGGCGCTGCGCGGCGCGGCCACGACCTGCCCCGCCGGCTGTTCGGAGCGCAATAGCCCAGCCGAGCTCTGAAACAAGGCGAGGAAGGGACTGGCGTGTCCTCCACGCTTCGCCGCCTGATTTTTTTTGTTTTTGCTCTTGAAGTTTCTGCGGATTAGCCAAGAAATTAGGGCTGGGGCTCGCTCCGCCAGAGAAGATCCCCAAAATTTAGCATTTATCTGTTCATCTTGCTGGTAGGCTTTCATGAAGGGTAAAGCTGGAAGCTTAGAAATATAGGCAAAAATCTGCACCCCGCGAAATTACCCAAGACACCCAAATGCTGCAGGGGGGAAGCGGTATTTCACCTCGTGGTTCACACACAGCTGAATCAAAAATAGTACACGGCGAGATATTGATCAATCTAATGTTGCAGCGGGTGGCTGTAAAATCCTGAAGGGGTAAGATGTACAATGAGAAAGCAACAATCCCATAGACTTCAGCGGACCGTGTCACAATAAGCCATAATAACCGCGATTAAAGCGGCAGCAGCAAATCAGGTACCTTATCTCCCCTTTTTATCTAAAGCATCAGCATATTCTGTCTTCCCTTGACAAAGAAGCCCTCATCCAAAGCATTTTGTTCCCCTTGACAGAATGAAACACATTTTCCTCCCCAAAGTAAACATAATGCATGTGACTAACACACTGGCAGGGCCAACAGCAGGAAATTTAACTTTTAAAGAAACCGATCTCTGCCCATGATTGATGCAGTGTCGCTCTGACAACAGAGAGTGTGTAGCTAATTGCCTCTATAAACGAAAAAGATATTGCCCTCACTTTATCAAACACATTCTTTGTCCGGGGCTAAAACAAGTGTCACAGTAAATGGACACGACTGTAGAGATTAATAGTTTCCCAGCAGTGAAATCTGAATAAGAACCACACGCTGGCAACCAATGTCTGGTTTAAACTGGGAAGGAGGTTTACATTAATTTTTCAGGTGCAATTTCCCTTCCAAAGCTCCACCTATGGAGCTACGATCACTTGGGTGCTGCTGGACAGGTTAACCCACAGCTCCTGTCACCAGGATCTCAAGGAATTCCTGGAGGTCCCTCCAGTCCTGGGGACCTCCCTGTGCTTTGGAACTTCTCAGGGCACAGCTTTGACCACAGCTGCCCAGGGCAGGCTGGTCTACAGGCTGCAGCTCTCCCACCCACCGCCCACAAGGCATCACAGAGAAGGGTCTGCAATAGGTGTCTTTTGTGTCTCACTAAAGGACAGTGCACTTGTGACTTTCTTGCAAACGGACTTCAGAAATTTTCTTTGCTCTTTAAGAATATTTTCTTTTCTTTACCTCTTGAAAGCCAGTATTAGGAAGAAAATGAGAAAGCTTTATAGCAATATTTATTCAAAGAGGTAACAACAAATTCTGTGTGAGCATCTAACAAAATAAAACTTCATCTTCAGCCAACAGGCTTCTGGGATCCTTCTCTCACAGCTGCTCAGTTTATACTTTTACTCCTATTTTTCCCATACAAGCTATCCCCTCAAATTTATAGCCAGGCAGAATAACAATGTCCTGTCGCACTCTTATTTTTCAGGGGGTATTGAAATTTTGAAAAACACGGAAAAGAAACCGTCCCCTCCCAGTCTTTTGGTTTGAAAACCAAAAATGTTGTACAAGACACTCTTGGATCATATAATTTCGTAAGGGACTGGATTACAACAGGAAATACTCTCAAGAGGTGGAAATATGAGGTGTAGAAGGTCTCTTTAACCTACTGGGGAAAGGAATTGTCTAAACAAATAGCTAGAAACTGGAGCAAGACAAATTCATGTGTGAGGGAAGCACACATTTGTAGGACGCTGTCCAGGGAAATGGCTAATTCACTGTTATTGCTGGTTTTAAGCCTTCCTGGAAATTATGCTTTTGTCAGACACAAGTAATTGGGTGAAATCTAATGGCCAATCTTGAACAAAATGTATTTTTGTAGATCCACAGAATTTAACACTGAGGGTCACAGTTTCTTCTGTTTAGTTCAAACTCAGTGGCAGGTCAAGAAGCACGTAAAGCAAGAATCACAGGTATCTTCCCCTGAGGCTGCTGTTGAGTTTTTTATTTTCCTCCAGTGTTATCTGGAGTTGCTGACAAAGTCCCTCTGGACTAAACCATCTTTGCATTATTATTTATGTTCAGGTTTAAAGCCTCAAATCCCTGCCCTTGTCTTTTATTTTTTTCCCCCTTGAAGAGTTTGCCCCTTATTCATGGAATAACAAGCACGTTCTCAGTGCTGATATTTTCCCTGCTGAACCTGCCTTACAGATAGCATGAACAGTGCAGTTATGCCTATTAGTCACAGTGCTCGGCCTTGGTGTTAGACTAATTTGGAAAGACTTCCTGCATAGCAAGAAACAGCAGGATTTGATCATAGTCAGAGGTCCATTACAACATGCAGCAAGGCTCTTTAAGGAGCCCTTATCACCTGGGACATTTAAAAATTGTGCTCATGAGACATCAGTAAAAAACACAGAAAGAAACTGTACATTCAAAGGAAGTACGATTGCTCAATCTGCTGAATCTTTTCTGTCACTAAATTCTAGGACAGTGATTTGATTAAACAGTAATAATAAAAAAAATCTGGCAAAACAGGGGGAGAACGGACAGCAAATATTGACTCTTTAACTGAACTGTTTTGTGGAATATTAAATTAATGTTCCCACATGATGTCCAGGCATCAATCCTGATCTCCCTGGAGTCAATGGTGACATTTCTATTGCCTTCCATGGAAGAGGACTATTTATCTGAGGGCGTCTTGATCAAAATAAACACAATGAAATAGATTGTACTCAAAAATATTTTGAGCTTCCTTTTGCTTGATTTGAACAATTGCTTTGGTCCTAGGTTATTAAATCTTGACTTTACCCCAAGAGAGGTTGCTGTTGTATTACTATCCTCTTTCCTTTGCTGCAGGGATAATCAAACATTTCAATAGCTTTCTGTTGACTGTGAGACTATAGTTACTTTTAACCCTTTTTCAGCCTAGTCAAACAAAAATGTTAATGAAAACATCTCCAGACAGCTCTTGGTCAATCTAAATATCAATTAGCCTTTAAAAAACCCTACTGCTCTAGGTACCCCAGGTATTTTACACAGAGGGAAATATATTGATGCACTTTGTACTGAAAAGAAAATCACCTTGTGAAATTTGAGTGCCAGTACCCGGCAAGCACACAGATTTTGGTTACATCTTCTGTTTTAAAATGCCACCCTGGAGCTCACAGATCACATCTTGGGCTCACAGCAACTGACATCTTCTCCTTTTTTAACAAAATGAAACATACTGATTTTCAAATTAGCACTGCAGGGAGGGAAAAAAGTGCATCTCTTCTGGTTTACATGGGACAGGTTTTTTTCCCTGCCTTCTTGTAACCCTTTTTTTTCTTGCCCCATGAAAACATCCCCACAGTAAGATTCACAGCTGTTTACATGAACATCCAACTCCATTAGCTGCAAAGCAGGGCAACTCTACACTTACCCAGTTATTCTTTGGTTTTAACTGGTGTAGCTGTCACTGAATTTTCACTACAGTTCCCAGGACAAAAGTAAGTAGTACTGGGAAAATGTGGTCGATTTTCCTAATGTCTTTTTGTAGGATCCTGTAAATAATAGTAGTCAGAAACATTCAAGATGTGAGTCCTGTTATATTATGAGACCTCTTAGGTATTAACAACGTGCATTTATATACTCTTATTTAGGTAGCCAAGTTACTAATAAATACAGATCAACACAACAAACTCAGAGCAATAATTTTTCATCTGCATGCTAGTATAAAACCCTTCCCCAAAGAGTGGATAATTTACTTTCCTCATTCAGTGATATAACTAAGCCGGGCGATTAGAGGCCCTGGTATTTTATTAAAGTTTCCAGGGTCGGAGAAGGCAGGGAAGGGTTAAGCCGCCCGCCTCCCAGCCTCTTCCGAGGGGGTGGGTGCAGGGGAAGGAGCGTGGCCTTTTTCTAAGCCGAGAGGGGTGCGAAGGGAAAGCCCACTGGCTGTGTCGACTGTTTGGTCAGAGGAAAAAGCTTTGTTTGGTGTCACTTTGTGTATTAATGAACCATGCCTCAAGGGAAGGGCCTACAAGAGATTTGGGAGTTTCTCGGGCAGGCGGGAGTCTCCCCGGGCTGCGAGGGAGCCCGGCACTCCGGAGGGATGCTGAGACCCGCGCGGTACGCGAGCACAAAGCAGGCAGGACACGGTTCTGTAGCGGTCCTTCGGGAACACAAGTTATCCCATCAGGACCCCCTCATAGATGTTCCTGCTCCAGACCGGGCTCCTTACGAGCCCGCCTGCTGTGCCAGCTCCATCCCCGGCTCTCCCGGCCCCTGCTCAGCCCCTGGCGGGGCGACGGGGCGGCGGCACCGCCTACCCCGGCCCCGGTGTAGCTCAGCCCCGGCTTTCGTCCGCCTCTTACAGTAACATCGTGTCTTTACGGTTGCGGGTACCGTTTTCTAAGGATGGAGCCGCCCACGCGTGGGAGCTCCGGGCAGCGGCGGGCGGCGCGGGAGCGCTTGGCTCCTTTCCTGCGGAAAACCGGGCTCGAACCGCAGCCACCGGGTTCAAAGGTCGGAGAGGCTGTGGCGGCTCGGAAGGCGTCTCCTGCCGGGACCGCGCCGTCGGTTTGACCCACGGGCTTAAAAACACACACGCGGGAACTTTCCGCCCCGTCCCCGCCTGTCCCCGAGCGGCCCGGGCTCCCGAAGAGGTGCTTGCAGGCAGTTGTTTGTCTCCCCGGCAGGAGCTGGTGCAGGTCAGCTGCCCCCCACCCGCTTTCCCTCTCGCGGACCTTCCCCAAACCCATCCTCCGCTCCTTCCACACATCCAGTGTCCTGTATGCAGCGAATGAACCAGGAATACCGGGTTGTGGTATTCACCAGGAGTTCAGAAAAGTTTCCTTTTGGGAAACTAAGGATGACAGAAAACTGGGAGTTACCTATCCACAGCTAAATTGAACCTGGAGTGTCAACGAGATAAATATTTCCCTAGAAATAACCTAATTCATTACACAACCCTGATTAATGCGTCAGCTGTTTAATGACTACCGAATCAAGCCCTATAGAAAAAGAAAAAAACAATCCAACAACCTAACAAATCCTATTCGTGATTGTACAGTTAAAGACTGTCTTACAGGGTGCGCACAAAAACAACTAAATGAAAACCACACAAGCAGTGGAATTCCAGCATCCTAACTCTTCGATACCTTTCATTGTAGGCTGGGTTTTCTAAAGGTGAAAACAATTTCTCTTTCTCTCTCTCTCTCTCTCTCTCTCTCTCTCTCTCTCCCCCCCCAAGTGGAATTCCCAGCGAGGGCAGCAGCAGCATTCCTCGTTAGCAGGGTCTGAAACCTGAACCTTTAGCCGAGCACCACATTTTGAGTTACAGGACTAACCGCGCGAGTCCCATCCAGGAGCGCAGCGTTCTTTCGGGTGTGGAGAAGGGCGTCCCGGTGTCAGGCTGGGCTGCGCACCCCCTGGTCCCCCTGTCATCCTCCGGGCTCGCCTTCACCCCCCGCGCAGCGAGTGCTGCAGCTGCTCCCGCAGGAGTCTCTTGGCCAGGCCTTTGGTTGAAATGTGCAGCTATTTTTGGTGTGTCGCCACCATTTTTGTTGAGAATGTGACTGACGGGAATGTTCGTAGCTTTGTATCTTGGCCAAATCATAACATAAGGTCATGAGACTGAGAAAAGTTTTGTTTTTTTTTTTCTGGTTCTGAGTCTTTCCGTTTGCTAGAATTCTAAAATCTTTTGCAAGCGAGTGAAAGGTCTTATAAATTCCCTAAAGTGTCTTATAAAGCAAAGCATTTGGCAGCACAAATACTAAGGTAACCACTTAATTAGTTTACCGGTATTTTAATTTAATTGTATAAATTCCAAGGCACAATTGACTAGGTATTTGCTGCTTGTGGGCTCCATTCTTATTTTAAAATTGTTACCACTTCTGGCATTATAAAGGACTGATATTATTATTGCTGTGTGTGTCTACATGTGAAAATCTACCACTAGACCAATTTTATTTTTAGAGAAGCAAATAGAGAAGACTGTTTTCTACGTGCTCTTTGCAAGAGGTCTGCTTTTTCCTGTCAGATTTCTGTAGGCTACTGCTGATTTTACTAAAACTGAAATGCGTACTTTGACTTTGCATTGTGCATTATTTTAATGGCAGAAGACGGCAGATAAACACCTTTTATCTACTTTCCCTCCTACTGGGCTTGCAACATCAAAGATAGTCCCATTCATCTTTGTTTCAAGGCGGGCTGTAAGTTTTCATCTGGCAGGGTTGTTGAAAATCAAACTGACTGTACTTGATCACAGTGGGATCTGCATGAAAATCCATCTACAAGTTGAGCTGTAATACTTACCTGTCTAGGTCAATTTGAGAACAACAAGGAAGATAAGCACACAAAGCTGAAATACTGTTGTTTCACAGTAGGACTGCTCCACCACCAGTGTAGCAGATAAGGCTTATTTAAGTAACTGTGGAGCTGCGTGCAAAGCCACGTGATTTTATCCCAGAGGTTCTTAGATGCGATTCCTTGTGATAATTTGTCATTCCACTTGTCCTGACTTTGTATTCCATATTGCCTGGGAATTATACCAGATAAGGAAGGAGGATTAAGGTATGTGAAGGAATATTGTGGAAGTGTCAATAGAGGTTTCTTTTAAGCAAGAGAAGAGCAAAAAAAATCCATGCATGTGTCTTGGTGTCATATGAGGAAAAACTGCTGGTTTACAGTGGGGCTCAAGTTGTCAATGGAAGGCTGATGAGTGCGGGGTGCAGCCACCACAGGGATAAGCTGGAGGTTCAGCTTCAGCCCATAGCCAGGGAGTCCTGTGTGAATCCATGTCTTATTATTGGTTGTAGCAGCAGACCCAGCAGCAGATCATACATTTATTTACATCTTGTTATTCTATCAATTATATAATTTATATATGCAGAACAGTGAAAAAATGAGAGAAATGCTCTCCCCTCTCAAAATGAAACAACAGTATGCTATGATGTTTTGCCACTTTCGTGCACTCTAATTTATCAAATAACCTAAATGTATTAAACAGGCAAATAGGCGCAACAATTATTTTTTCCCTGAGAATTAGCCTTGGTTTAAAAGACACATTTCTTTTGACTTAGATATTCTGACACTGCATAGACGTGAGCAACGCTAAAGAAGCTACTCCCGTGAGTAAGTTTTGGACGTCATGTATTTATTTGGAAATTCAGTCATTAGCTACGCATCTTCCATAATTTGGGAAAGTTTGCCAGATATATGAGTGTTTATACGTGTTTTAGTGGCTGAGCTAGTCTTATTGCCTATAACTTAAGCTTTCTGAATCTTTCCATTATGTGGCCATGCTTATACCTCAGCCAAACTTTAACTACTGGGACTGAAACTTTCCAAAGAAATATTAAGCCTGAGGCAGAATTTGCAGTGGAAAACCTCAGCTAAAAGACTTCAGATTTCTCTAAAAAGAAGAGAAATAAATTTGTTTGTTTGGCTCATGTTAAGAAGCAAATAAAGAAAAAAATTTCCAAACCTTACAGAAAAGCGTATGTTTTTTCTGTAGCAGTGTCACAATCCAGTATTTGAGAGAACAACAGTATCTGGAAAGACACTTCTAACTGCTCCTGGGAAAATCTGTGCGAGTTTAGTTGAGCCATGATCCTCAGGGCAGTTACAGCTTGTATGTGTTTGGGCTTTTGTGCTCCAGTCTCCTGAGGATTTGACCTGATTGGAGTCCTTGTTCTTCCCAGCCTTAGAGGATGCCACGGAGCTGAGGTCTCTGGACAGGCTGGGACAACACTCCAGAGCATCCCATGCTTTTGGGCTAGGTGGGTTGGGAGGAGAGGGGTTGCGAGTGCTGCCTATCCTTTCCATGAAGGAAATTTCCATTAGGAAATTATATACAAAAATAAGCAGGGGTTGTAAAGCCAAGTGCTCAGGAATTAGGAAATGCCAGAGTGATGTTTCCTGTGCTGTCTTCCCTCTCTGTCCCCTTTCTGTGTAGCCGTTATGATGCAACCTTTGGGCACTCAAACTGCTTTTACAGATTTCTAATTAAAGTTCTGCTTAAATTATTTTCTTCTGATAATTAATAATAATTGAAAAAATTGTTTAGCAGCGATAGCCTGACGGCTGTGCATATTACAGAGTAAAAATGGATTTTTTTTCTTGAGCAAAATGTGGCTTTTTAAAATCAAGTTTTAATGCTGTTGAAACTGAGTGTCCTGTGACCCTAACAGAGATAGACGTCAGTAAATGGACTGGATCTGTCAGAGCTGTTGTCTTTCTTTGTTGTCTTTTGTTTGTTACTGTCTTGTCATTTTTGATCAGCCTCGGTCCTTATCTTAATGCTGTAGCAAGGAGATCAGTATTCAGCAAAACAAAAAAATGCTAGCTAAAATGGAGCAGTTTATGTTGCCCTAAAGAGGAAGGAAGGATGCTTCTTCCTGTCTAACCGATGGCGTGCTCTACAAGGCGCTACTTATTGCTCTGCTCTCCCCTGCCTGTTTCCTGGAGGAGGTAGAAAGCAAATGATAAACGTCCTTGGCTGAAACTTGCACAAATTAGGTTACAGAGACAAATTACTCCCCAGATCTTCTTATTATAGATCCTTGTCAGGTTTTTTCTAAAATTAAAAAATAAGAATTCAGAGTATTCCTGCTCCATTATTGCCTGCAAATACATAAATTAAACATATCGAAGCAGAATAGACTTTAATCATGTCAGAAACATGCTATACTTTTTTCCAAAAAGAAAGAAATCTGAGTGAGGAAGATATAACAACAGTGGTGAAGTTCCTACTTTCACACTGGATCACCACAGATGCAGCACCATGGGCGGAAGCACAACGACATGGATTTCATCAGTGTGTCTATAACAGTCTCAAGCTCCTTTTCATGCTTCAGCAGCTCTGCTGTCACCTATTTTCAGACAAGTCATACACAAGAAAAGGGTGATTTCCAGATTTTTAAGTCCTTGAAATTAATCTGTATGAACTCCAGGTGGTTATTGTCTTGTTCTATATTTGATCTGGGGTCTCCTTTGATAGACGTTGTTGTATATAAGAAGTAAATATGATCCTCAGGTCAGTCTTGTCCGGTGCACGGAAACCAGAGGGAGCCTGTGCACACTTGTGCCCTGCAAACAGAAGTCACGTTTTCCTTTTGTTTTCTCTTGAGCTGAGAATGTTTATCTGCCTAGTTTGTGATTCCAACTCCATGGATGTCTTGCTAGGCGGTGCTTGATAAAGAGTTGCTACAGGCTGTTGTGAGCCTGTGTACACTGAATTCCTTATTGAGTAAACGTAAATGAGAGGATTTGAGGACTTTCACAACAATTGAACTCTTCAGTTCTGTAGCAACTCTCATTTAATCTGTGTGAAACTCATCAAAGAACACCTACTAGCCTCACCAGTTTTGGATGTCACCAGGAGATTTTGGGGCATTGCAAACTCCTGCAAAATGAGGGGTGGTTTTGAAAACCTGAATAAAACACATCTCAGAAACTGTTCATTTGTTTTACCCATCAGCTTTTCTTCTTCCTTTGTCTAAAAAATTGTTTTCTTAAATAACAAGATGGTGCTGTTGGTTTTGATAACATGCTTAAAGGTTTTGTAGATGTGGTGTCCTCTGTGCAGAAGCCTGTGGTTTTGCTGGTTTCTTTCTTTGTTTTGTACTTACTCATTCTGGTGGTGCTCTGAAACTCTTAGCCAGTCATCACCGATGTTATGCTCAGGATACAGCTCCTTACAGGCTACTGTTTGTTTCTTGAGGTTTAAGTCTTTAAAAGCTTAAAGATCTTTCCCTTTCTTAATGCGTCTTACGAAATACGTGAAGGCTTTTTTAGTACTCAGAAACAATACCTTGAACTGAACCTCCTTAGCTCTTTAATTTAAAAAACTCTGTGGATCCTTCAGTATTTCTAGATTGTTCCAGGTTCAGAAGACACTGAAGGACTGAAGTGATCCAAATATCCAGTTTGTTTTCTTGGTCCTTTGATTCCATCTTTACCCGAGATGATACAAACTAAAACTGTTGAAATGTCTTGCTCCTAGTATTTTATCCATGTGTTTGACTTGCTTGTGCATTACATCTCATGCAGCCAATGCATGTTTTTATGTCTCTTTTGGGCTTTTGAGGGTGTGCAGGTAGGGATGTCCAGGACTAGGCATGTTGTCCAGTTAGACTAACCTCAAGAATATTACTTAGCTTCACTGGTACCTGGTATTCAGGGAATTAAAACTGAAAACTGCCTGCCAGTATACAAAGCAGACCAACACGCCAGGAACACTCCTCAGTTTAACAGCAATCTGATGTTGCACTTGATCATACCTTGACAAGCTCCCCTTTATTCCCGAAGGATGCACCGGTGTGGCATTGGTGTTACCGCAGCTGGGCTAACTGCTTCCTTCCACTGCCTTGCACCAAGGATTCTGTTAAGTCAACCTCTAGCTGGTACTGGTCAGGCTGCCTCAACACCTTCCTCCTCTGTTGCTGTCAGAGGTTTTGAGATGCTGTCTTCACCATCTGATTATTCGCTAGCTGCACCTCTTGCGCAGCCTTAGTGATGGCTCCTGCTCACAGCTCATTCCTTGCTTCAGCCTGTAACATTCTAGTGCTGAATAGCAATCTTGTTCTTATACAAGGACCCAGATATCGTCATGCTCAGAAAGAGCTGGATTTCCAGTGCTGCCTGCAGCGGGTGCTCAGCAATAGCCATTATTTTCATTTGAGTAATTTACTTTTTCTTTCCTTCCAGCACACCAGTGTATCCAAGAATTGGAGTAATTTCAGATGTATGAGCCGTCACTGTGGTATGCTGGCTACTGATGTCCTCAAATCCAAAGGAGCTTGCACAGCTCTTTGCATGGATCATACCAGAAGTTCCTGGCAGTGGCTCTTGTCTACCAGCAGCTTTGCCTCTGGACAGCCTGCGCTTAGTGCCTGCCAAGCATGGCCTGTGGGCACAACCTGGCCTGGGACCCAGGGGGAAAAAAGTTTCTTTTATCCACTGCAGGTCAGAGCTTCTGGCCCATTGCCCTCTGTAATGGGCTAATTGCTCCACTTGCCACTATTTCTCCAAGTGCATAAAAGTTTGACAAAGGAGCCCTCATCTGGCAGAGAATTAACAGCAAAACTCTCTAAGGTAACTGCATTTCTGTTCTTACACTTCTAATTCTCCAGCAGTAACCTGTACCAGGATCTGTGGCTGTAGTAAGTAGACAATTGCCAGGGCACTAAACTACTGAAAACTTGCAAAATGGTGAGGGATTTGCAGCCTGTTTTGCTGTGGTGATTTAACACCAGCAGGAAATTAAACTCCAAATAAGCCACTCTCCTTTCCTACCACGCCTCTGGTAAGGGAGAGGCAAAAGCAGAGACCGGGTATGCAGGGGCTGATCTCAAGATCCTCCTGCTGCAGAGAGGGACGCCAAAAGGTGCACTTCCAGAGGGGTGCTCGGCGTTTCGTCCCGAAACCATGTCCCCAGGGATGATGTGGAAGGTACAGAATAACATCCGGCCCATGCCTACACAGCGCTAGGCCACGGCCTCTCACTGCGACCACGACATTTGGTCATGCCGAGACATGGAACACCAGGCTGGTTTCTCTTCCTGAGGGAAAGCACAGGAGCTCAGCTTGGCACAGGGTGGCAGCGCCTGGCAGCATCCATGCTGTTCCTCTCTGCTGGGTGTCAGCAACCCAGGATCTGGGCTGTTCTCCTGACTATTCCAGCCAGCTCTACCCCTTTTCAGTAGCCTCCTGTTGCAGCAGGATCCTTGCTGGGCTGAGTTGGGCTGCTTGTTCCCAGAGCGCAGAGATTGTCACCTCCCTCGTGCCAAGCGCCAAGCTGGCTGTGACCTGCTCCAGACACTGCCCTGCTTCCTGCCCCCCTGTGCCAGGGGTGATGCAGACCCCTCAGCACGCTGGGCTCTGCTCCGTGAGGATCTTCTGCCACCCTGGGCCAAGCCCCCTCCTCCCAGTCCCTCTCTGTCCCCAGCAGAGCCCAGGGATCTGCCTGCTGCTGCCTATCGGCCTCTCTTTGTCACCTGGCTGGGCCACCCCCTGTTTGCTGCTGGCTGTCTTGGAGGGAAGGCCACTGGTGTGTGCTAAATTGTCTGAAGGTGATAAAAAGCAGCTGGATGGATATTTTAAACAGAATATTCGTTACATCTGTAAATCTGTAAAAAACAAATCCCAAGGCAAACCTTCAGTGAGTTTATAGCCGCGTTTTGTGTTTCCAGCCCTTCAGCTCCAGCTTTTCCTGTTCCACGGAGGGTGATGCTGGTGGCACAGGTATTTGGGCCCTCAGACACAGTCTTCAGCCAATGGTTCAAATCCATATGAGGTATCTTTAAGACTGAATTTTCTTTTTTTAGTTTGGGTGACTCCTCTTCCTTCTTGTGATTCAGAGAATACATTTATTGTCTTTTTCGTGTGAGAAGAAATGCAACCTGTGCATTAGTGGATGCGTTTGTGGTCCACTGCATCCACTGCTGGCCTCCTGGATATACTGGGACCATGGCTCTTTTGAAAGCCTGCATTACTCCTGATCACATAATTATGTTGAAATGCATGTATTCAACTGCTGATCAATAGCAGGGAAGTGGAAGGTGTGTCCAGGCCACAAAAGCTTTCCAATATATTCCTCACAACTCATGGCCCCCACAATACTGTTCTTCCCTTTATCCATTTAAATTCAGCTTTCCAAAGCTCTTTGCGTTAGCTATCACTTCAAGTGTATTCAACAAGATTTATTTATTTATAAAAGGTTTCCCACCATTAGAAGAACACAGTTTTGGAGGCTAGGTGGTGCTTCCTGAGATTATGTGACACGATATGTGCTGCAATTGGGAACTCTGACTAATTGAAACTGTATCTTCATTCTTGACCTCTAGTTATAACCCAGGAACCATGTTTTCAGGAGTTTGCGGATTTAATAGGCTGTCTCTTTTGATGTCAGAATAACATATTTCCCTATTAGATTAAAACTGAGGAAGGAGAGGTATTTTTGCGTCTTATTTATCTGTTTTTGCACTCATATGTCATTATGTCAATAAATATGGCATAGGACTAGGGTATAAATATTAAGTACATTTTATACCTTTGTTATATTTAGTGTAATAATTACTTGGAAGTTGAAGCTACTATCTAGCATGGATAGGAGTTTGCAGTATGAGCTTCCAGAAGTGAAGAGCTGGGGTTTTGCTGGTAGACTGCTGAAAAAGGAGACCCAGAGCCCCTGCAAGTTGATTCCCTCCTCCATGCTCCTGTCTTTCTCTTTAAGGTGAGAAGATGTCAGATGTCTGAAACTGGTTTCTATAGGTAGGCTGAGGACAGTCAGCCATGAATTATAATTTGTATGGTGGGAGTCCCTTAACTCCTACACCGAATCCACTTAAATGCTTGGAAATGTTAAGCTAATAAAGTTGCAGGCTGCCACTGAAATCCATCCCAGAGTCTGTCTTCAATAGCCTCCTTGTAGTGATTAATGACAGCAAGCCCGTTGCTGCTTGCAATGAAGGATTTGCTTGTATCTGTCTGCGTTTGCAGATAGTGAAGTTTCAGATAACGGATTATAGTTCCTGTGGTTCTTTGTTGCCTAGAACACGGCATAGAAATTTTACACCCCTGTAAATTGTTGTCAAATGCTGCTATTCTGGTTTAGTTATCCACATGTTCACTTTACATAGCTGTAACCAAGGAGTTGTGGTATAATGTTGGGAGGAGAATTGGGACTTTGATTCCGGTGGTTCAGGCAGCTTTTCTCCTTCCATTTCTGGGTAGATGTATGCTAGAATATTTTTATAGATGCTGGCAGGTCAGGGAAGAAGAATTAGCATGATGATGACTAGCTATTTGCCATCAATGGCTTGTTTTATTTACAAAACATCTGTTCTCACCAAGTTAACTTCTTTTCCTTTTTTATCATGCTTATACTCATGTCATTAAAATTTTCAATTTTTCTTCCTTAAAAAAATAATGACATGAACATTGCTCAAGTATAAGTAAAACAAACTCTAGGCATCATCAAGTTATCAAATTTTTTCTATGTAAGTGCTAATAGTCATTCTCTAATTGTATTTAACTAACATTTTAAATACTCTTCAGTTCTTGGTAGGAAGAAGAGATTGAAGAGGAAAAAAAAATCAAATGATTAAAAGATCTGACTCCCCAAGACCATGTCTTGGCTATTGCCCATGCTCTTGATGCTTTGAGGATGTCTTGTTTCTCATGGTCAAACCTCAAAGAAATGGACTTGCTGGAGTTCCCTCCTCCTGCCTTCCTGTTAAAGCTCACACTGGTTTTTAGATTTCTTCAGTGCTTTGTGCAATAGCCTCAGGCATTAGCTAGATCTCTCAATTAGAAGCATAATGTTGTTTTGACTGTCAAAAGCATCCCTGTAATTTACAATATGACTATGAGGTCCAACTTACACCTACATGTACTTGCAAATTGAAAGTTGCTTTCTGTTTGGTTTGGTACCAGTCACAGTGCATACAAGCACACAGATTTACTGTGTTCAGCCATAGGGCTTTTTGTTTACTTTGTTAAAGGAAATACCTCACATTAGACTTGGGTGAGTGAATAAAAAAAAAAAAAAAATCAGATTTCCGCAAACAGATTTCATCTGTTTAATCTGACAGATTTCACTTGACTTTGGGTGGTCAAACCCCACTTATATTATTACAATTTTCTTCACTTGCTTTCTAATTTAATGCTACATTAATAGATATTTTTGCATTGTATCCTTTCCTTCAGATGCTTCCAGTATCCTTTCCATCAAAATCAATATTGCATTACAGGGGGAAGGCAGGGAGAGGCAGGAGAGCAATGGTGAAATTCTCATTCATTGGTTCAGCAACATTGAGAGAGCTGAATGAAATCTTTCCACTCACCCAGCTTTTATGGCCTAATATTCACCACCTTGTGACTCCTTGGCTTGTGCTCATGGCACGCTGAATTCCCAGATCGTCTCCGCATGAAATGCTGGCCAGGCCTGGGACTGTTCAGCTTCCAAAACAAGGCAAAACTGGGTGCATTGAGTCTATCATGGCGAAAAGCCAACCTGCACCTAACCATGTAATAATTTACGGATACATACTAGTCCTTCATATTCTGGAAGACATTTTTCATTTGGTGTACATATATATGACCCATTAAACTGAGTAGCAGTTATTTGTGTTCTCAGAGAGGAGAATAACTGCTGTATTTTCCTTCTTACAAGGCATATGCTGTTATGATATATATTTTTAATTGATTAAGAGGTGGGAACAGTAACAGTGTATCTGATCCAAGTTTTTAGCAAAAAGACTCTTTATTGGCCCCTGTACTGTGAAACATTATTCTAGGCATGATCCCAAAGGCATTTTTAATCATCAGGATAGATGAAAAGAATATACATTTCTAAGTATTCTGGAAGTACTAGTAATTTAAATGACGAGTTTATCTTGTTAACATTTTATTTGGTGGGCAATAAGCCACAATTCAGAAAAGTTAAACAAAATCTTATCTTTTTTAGAAAAATACATTTCAGGGCTTTGGAAGCGTCTCCTTTCTCGGTCATTTGCCATTTGCATGGCAGGATCTCAACCACTTGTCATAAATAATCTCCTTGTCACCAGCAGAGGGGTTGACCTTGCCACTGAGATTGGGGTGGCTGCAGCACCCCAGGTTACTGTCCACCATGGACCCATGCATGACCATACCACGAGTATCCCAAGACCTATCAACCTGTCCTAGATGCTGTGTGCTCAAAAATGATGCCTCGTATCAAAAGCACACAGAAGGTGACCTTTCTGGTGTTTTCAAGGCAAGTGAGTGGCCGTGGCTGGAACCACAGCTCCAGCTCATACTCGCAGGTAATTGTGGGGTTGCCTTGTGCATGTGTAATTTCTCTTATTGGGATTCTAGCCCTCACTTCTCCTGTCCTCTGCAGCCACAGCATACTCTTGGCAGTACTTCCCTGAAAAGTGGTCTCTGGAATTCCCCCTATCATTGTATTTTTATGTTTTAACTAATGCTAAAAATATTTTAATACTAAAGGCCAATGTAAATACTTATATATACTTAAATAACCTAAATGAATATGCATGTCTATAGACTCTTTTCTTAGAAACTCCCCCCACAATAATATTCCTTTCCTTTGCAAATGATTTATAGTACGAGATTCTATCACTATTTTCATAAGCTCATACCATATGAAAGTATAGCATGGACTATCTCAGAGCTATTAAAATAGGCGATGAAAACCATAAAGTTATGAAAGTACACAATTTTATGATAACTATTCATATGTCCACTTTGAAATAAGAATATGCCACGTAAAAGTTAAGTTTTATGAGCAGACATGTTAGCATGACCTCTTATTAAGGTCTTCTGTTAGCTTCCACTAAAAGACTCAATTCTCAGTTGTTTAGAACTCTACCATCTGTTATCTGCTTAGACTGAAATTTCCTTTAGCGTGAACCTGGCTTGTACTGTATTAGTTTGGAAAACTTCAGCCAGGATTGTCCATCCAGTAACAGGAAATGGCTTTAGCCGTGGTAAAACTTCTTTTTGAATAGTAAAGAATCTTCTTGCTTTGAAACAGGCTTCTTGGTAAGGGGGTGGGGAAGAAGGGCCTCAGAGTAGGATTTTTGTCTTATTCTGAAACTGAAAACCTGGTCAAATGGAGTTTATAAAACAAAGCCATAATGTACAGATGTCCTGTAGGAATACTGTAGACCCATCTCTATACTTCCAACTAGAATTCTCATGCATGGAGAGCATCTCAAAGCCCTGGAAGCTCACGTGTGTGATTAGAAATCATGTTTCTGACAGCAGAGGAGGGTCACAGTACATCCCAGCTTCGGAGGGTGTAGGCCTATGGGAAGCCTTGCATGATGTTGCCGTTTCCAAGCAAGATGGAGTGTGATGAGAAAAGTATAGTCCTGTCTGAGCAATCATTTTGTGAGGAAGAGATGGCAGGCAATGCCAATATTTCAGACAGTTCATCTTATCACGTTTGCTAGCAGCATTACGACCCCATAGGCTGCCACAGTGCCTTAACATGGCAAAACACAGGAGTTCTTCACGGTGTCCTTCAGCGGTCTTACTCCTGGATGTCTTGCCAGAGCAGTAAAATAAAACAAGTGAAACCAATTTTTTGGTAACAAAATCTCACTGCAAAACTCACTTTACTTGGGGCAGGGGGGCACCACAGGCTGAACCTGTTATTCTCTGCCTCGGTTTGGTTTTTGGTGTATCTGTTCTGGCTGGAGGCTTGAACTAGATGGTGACTTCAGCTTTTGATGGAAGTATCTTTATGAAGCAATCTCCAGTTTTTACCAAAGATTTTCTACCCCATACCACAAGTTTTGTTCATGACTTGAAAAAATATTATGTTGAGCTTCTTAATGCACAATGAAATTATTGAAGAGAGTAACAGATTGACTGAAATTAACAGTTTCAGTCAGAGTTCAATTAAGTTAACCCAAATACTCCTTGCTACAGAACAGTAATCAGAGAGACTCCCAAACAAAAGGCTAAAATATCCCAGTGAATGGATGTGACATTGGTCAAAACCCTCTTCCTTTCCGAGGAACAGAGATACAAAGGAGAGACTTCTCTTAATGTTTGGGTAGGGAAATAAATACAAGTTACCTGAGGTTCTTCAGTCAGGGATGGTGAGAGCCTGGCCCGGATACCCGTGTCCCAGCCCCAGATGTGTGATGTTTGCTAAAAGCAGAGTCCAATCCTGAGAATTGATATGAGGTACCAGAAGTGAAGGTCTGGCCCAAAAACTCTTACTTTTTTTACAAAACAAGAAACAGGCACTCATGAAAAGAGGGACTTCTGGAGGGCAGCTCAGATTGTGCTCGATCTGGGCTGAAGACCAGAGTGCTGCAGAGAAGCTCATAACCATTTGTCTGATGTGAACTTTAAATTATGAAGACAAGTAGAAATAAATCTGTGGAAGGATGGAGACTCAGAAAGACAGTAGATAGTCTCTAGCTGAAAACATCTGTAAGGTATTTACTGAAAGTACAGCTATAAAATACAGCTTGAAGAGTCCTGTTAATCTGTACAGCCTGGTAAGGAAGGGTATTTCACACAGTCTAGCAATTGGGCAGCAAGTCTTTAGACAGAAATGGTGAAGAAGGCTTTGGTTAATGTGATTAAAATAAATAGCATCAACTTTCACATGGATGCACTCCTTCACATTAGTAAATAAAAATAGTTTCATATTTAAAAATAATTACTGTGAACAGGGAATTTGCTGAATTTAAAAAATGCTGTTACATGAGAATTATTCTTTTATAAAGACTATTAAGATGCAGTTATTTCATTTATGCATCATGTTACCTTAGGTTAATTGGCATTTATTTCAAAAGAAGAGTTCACTGAGATAATATGGTAATCATGTAGTCAGTGAACTGGTTTTGCTAGGAATGATTTTATTGAATATCAATATGAAGATCGTGATGGGAATGACTATCAAATTGAAAGAAAAATAGAGATGTATAAAAAATGAATTATTGGTACGAAAATGTAGAATTATCTTTCTTCAAGCTCATCTGTAAATTCAGAATTTTCAGTCCAGCACTGGACTTCTTAAAGAAAAAGTGTTGTTTTCACTTATATTATTTAAAGTCTCATATAAAGCAGCAGTTCTTAATGACATTGGGATTTTTTTTGCTATTTTCAGTTACTTTGTGCTTTTAGGAGACTTCTAAATTTTTAATGTTAATTTTGTTTATATATGTGATATGCCTTTAAAAAGGATTGAATCTCATTATAAGATTTTCTTCAGCTATTAACCTTCTAACCAGTCTCAAATTCTGGGTTTTTTTGCCAGTTTTGCAGTAGGGCAGTATTTAGATGAAATGTATTTTTTTAGTGGTAGAGTAGAAGAACATCTAAGAACAAAGCTCCTCTTTTATCTGCCTTTTGCTTCTTATCCACAACATTTGATTCACATCACAGTGAATTGAATCTGCTCTTAGCCAAGAGGTACAATCAGTTAGCAGGACTGGAAGGGGGAGATATTCCTGGAATGTCCCTTTACTCTTGCCCTAAAAGCTAAGCCCACATGCTCTCATTGTGTTTCTAAATAAGTTGGAACCTGGCGCTTGTTTCCTTGTAACCTGGCTATTAGACCCTTTTTCCATTGGCACAAGACAGACAACTTGGTGTGTTTGCTCAGCTCAGGGCCCCATTTATACTGACAAATTTACTGTGCCAGAAGTTACATTAAAGCGTCATACTGCCCTAGTTGTTTTAGAACAGGATTCTGTAACATGGTAAACTTTCCTACATAAACATTTACTTATGCAGAATTTATGCCTGTACAGTTTTACCTTTTTAAAAAAAATAAAAATCACATTTTTCATTCTTGAAGTGGTGAAGACAACTTTCACGTATATAATACTACATTGCCTTTTCCTGTTTCCAGAGGGAAAAAATTGTCTACTCTGAAGGCTAGACCTTTCCTTTAGATTTACAGCATTATCTGCACACCTACTCAGCTGAAAAGGATGAAGAGGTAGGAATAAAATAAATGGACACTGCTAGGCTTACCAGTACAGAAAAAAAAAAAAGAAGGAAAACATTCTCAACATATTTTATTTCCCACAAAATGATCATAATTGTAACATAAATTAGCTCTCCTAATGACCCTGACTGTCATATGTGAGTATCTGGTACTCCAGCATGATTGCAACACAGCCTGTTACCAATCTCTGCAACTCTTTAATGTTTTGGGTATAGAGTTGCATACATGTTGACTTAAAATATCCTGATAAGTGAGAAGCAAGTGTTTAAGACAGCGCTTTAGAAAGCTCTTCATTGGACTGATACGTCTATGAGTAACTGGGTATGTGTGCTGAGGAAGTGGAGAAATTTGAGCATTACTATGAGGTATAGCTATGAAAATTTGCTGAAATAAACAACTGAATATCTATAACAACTGTATTCTGAATTGTAGAGGTGTTTGATTGTGTGAGAACTTGAAAGTTACTACCTGAAGAAAGTTGTCGAAACACTGTTGTTGAGATGTTTGTAATGAAAATGGATATGTTGCATGTGTACTGAAATGAGATTGGTGCTGAACACATTAAGTCATTGGGAGCCCTTTCTTCCTTTCACTGACTTTGGCCTGCAAGTCATCACCCAAGCTGTGAAAACTGCAAACTCGTGTTTCTTCGGTATTAATACACGCTAACACTCTTTAATTGATATAATAGCATAATCATGGTACTGTTTCTCCTTTATGGTGTTTTGGCTATATCTAGCGTTGGGAAATCCCCCGGAGAATGCATCTAGTGGTTGGGTGGTCCTCAGGCCGCTGCTGGTCCGGCGCTGTGGTCCAGCACAGGCCGGGTGGGTTTGGGCAGGAGTCCTGGCTGCAGCGGGAGCGTGTTAGTGTGACAAGGGCTGCCTCCTGCCAGGCAATGCCTGTCCTGGATAACTGCTTGGGAGATGCAGCTCTGCAGCTCCTGCAGCTAGCTGGGTTGAAGCGAGCTTAAATCTCTCTGCACCAGGCTCCACTGTGAGGCACAGAGTGGCCTTGAAAAGCCTTGGGATAATTAAGTTTTACTTTAGAAGTCTTGCCCCACTGAACTCCATGGCAAAACTGCAGTTGACTTCACAGGGATAAAACCTGTCTCTTATTCTTGCTAGATTTGGCCTAGAAATCTCAGCTTCCACTACAGTTAATGGAAGTCACATGCACGTTCCGGGAGGAGAGCAGATCTCTTTCATCTCTTGAGTACCATGCTCCTCTGTGGCACTTCCAAGGCTGCATCAGTTATCGCAGGTCCGTTTATTTTAATGATGCAGCAGGAGTGTCCTAACTTCCTATGAAGGTACTTTGTTGTAATTATCTTGTATGTCTAGGGGCACCACGAGGGGTTACATTTATTTTACTGCCAAAGAACTGTTGTTTCAGCTGCAGTTCTATGAAGAAACAATCACATCTCCAGCAGTTTGTTAGATTAATCACAGGTGTGTAATCCCAGCACATACCCTAGAGGGTATATCCTTTGACCCGTTTCCTTTTTTAAAGGGGAAACTCTGAATTAATATCACTTGCATTGCTTATCACCATTCACATTGGGTTTCTGCAGGATGCTGCAAAAAACAAACTAAAAGCTTCTATGACCTTTATTTTACTTGTGTACAAATGACTATTGTAATTTAAGAAACCTGAATTGCTCATTGGCAGAATTCCCTGGAAAAATGAAAGTTAATGATAAAAGCTTGAATGCAGAACTGGTGCAGGAACTAAGCTTTTTGAAGCAAAGAATTTGTCCACCCTTAGCACATGGCTATGCTTCAGTGTTTTATTCCAATGGCATTAGAATAATTAGTTCATCAACTCATCATTTATTACTTCGCCGTAAGCAATAGGTAAACATCTTTGATCCTCACCAATCTATGTAGTCATTGCACAGGTTTAAAATAGGATCACCTTTGATGTTAACTTAGTAATTATTCTTTCAGGTTAGCAGTAGCATAAGGATGCACTATTTCCCAGCTTCAGTCCATGCCTTGTGCTACAAACCAACATCAAGTAAAGGTTAAGAGACTTCAGAGACAAAGCGGAAGGTTTTCTGGGCTTTTACATTTCAATCATGTAACCACATAATGTGGAAACAAGTAAATATCTAAGAACTTGAACTTTTGTTGACTATAGTATGTTTAAAAGCCTTATCTGTGGAAAATTAAATGAATATGTGAGAAAGGATATGCATTTACTTTTGTTATAAGTTGAATCCTTACAATAAAACAGCCCCAGGAATAGAATCTCTGTAGGGGAACGAATTTCTGTACATTAAAAAGAAATACAGCCAATGATTCACAGAAACATATGAACTGTTTTACCCGGGAGTATATTTTTAAGTAATTTTGGCTGCTTAGTCCTCTGTTTTTTTTGGAAATGAGAGTTTTGTTTTACCTGTAGCAGTGGGTTGGTATCAGTGTCTAACACAGCACTCCAGAGACGTGTGTGCACTGTGAGAAAGTGGGATGAAATATTAGGGCTTTGGAGTAACTGTATCTGTACTTCTGAACTTCCATGTTGAGTCCTATCCTGAAACAAATTCAGACTCAAGAAAAAACACTGCTAAGAATTGTTCCAAGACCCAGCTTCACAGCAAAATGTAGCACGATGTGAATCAGTGAACATGCACCCGAATAGGTATTTAATTATGGTGACGAATTCAAATGATGAATGACTATTGGCATGGATTTTGCAAGGACTCTTGCAGGAATGCAGCTCTTCCCAAGCACAGAACCCTGTGGACTGCAAGTCTGTGGCAGTGCAGGTGTGCAAAATTTGCAAAGCAATGAGAACCTTTGTGGAAAAACACCATTCTGGAAAGGGTTAAACCTGAATTTTCTTGCTGTCTGCATTCTTTATTCATATTGTCCTGAAAATCTAGAGTGACTCTTGAATATTTAAGAGTTGGATTGAATATAAGTCTTTTGTATGCCTTAAGGGTCTGTTCAATATGCACAGAACATTCTTACTTCCCAGATTTATCACTAAGCACAGAAAAGCAAGCTTGCTATTGTTTTAGAAGTCTCTCTAGGAAAGGAGTGGTCTGATGGATCTTGCAGAATAAGGCATAACTGCAGTTCTTCAAGATATTTATATGAAATGCATCCAGTGGGGATTCATATTCCTTCTGGGATTTCTTTCTGGGATAGGGTATTGCAAGTAATAACCTTTAACTGCTATTAATAATCTATTAACTCCTTTGATGGCTCTAGTGAGCACAGCTGTGTGACAGGAAATCTTGTTTTGGGAGAATGGATGTACAGAGTCCACCCTGAAAAAGATATTTGTGGGAAGAAGAAAAGGGATAAAAAAAACAAGTGCCTTGTCTCAGCTGAGTGTTTGCTTCTCATAATATTGTGCTTTATAATAGAACCAACTTCAAAGCCCAATTAACACTTTTATGGACACGGTATGACTGGAGAAATAGTTCACATGTTTTTTGCTAAAAACAAGGTTGTTTTCTGCTAGGGTGAATTCATATGAAGGCTGTCTCAAAACAGACTTGACTTGAAATCTAATTTAAAATGACACATAATTCTGCAGAAAATGCAAAAAATGAACATTAATTTATTTTTTGTGTAAGGTTTTTTAGTCACTGGGCTACTGACAAATGTCTGCTCTGCTTCCTACATAAGGCTGCTCTGTTGCAGTAGTAGAAGATCAATCAGAGAAAATGACTAATACTGGAAATATAATACTTCATTTTTCAGGCACTGCTAATTTGTTAAATTTGGCCTGCAATGATCCAAACTATTAACAACCAGTGCCTTTCAAGAGGAGCAAGAAACCCTGTTTGTTCCTATTGAACAAATTCATATGCTATCTTTGCTTTGAGAGTTGTCGAAAGAGTATGAACAGTAAGAAGGAAGCATATTAATTTTATAAAAACAGAATAGCCTCCCTCTTCCATTGCTTCCATTGAATGTTTAGTGATGTAGTTTTACCAAAGGACCATATAAGAACTGAATAAAGTCTTCAGGATTTCTCTATGCGGTGATAACCTGGACTTGTACCAAATGCTTCTTTTGCCAAATCCTGGGAGTACTTTCGCTCTGTGTGAGTCTTGGCAGGAGAAAACTGTAGCAATTGCCACCAACAGGCAGTGGAATAAGTTTATTAGTATTTACGGAAAGAGGAAATGCAGTGATCATATAACCTAGTCCAATGGGGCATTTTATGTTGTTGTTGTTATTTGAATTTTACATTAGGAAACTATAACATATGAAAATCTGATTTTACTGAAATCAAAGGGGAAAACCTGCAGTGATTTTAATTAAGCAGAATTTTATTCAAGATCCCTATTCAAAATTTTTTTAAATGAGAACAGTAAACATTAAATACTTTGTAGAGGTGTTGTACAGAGAAACCTTCTCCTCTACTTTCATACGTTGTTTAATTAAGATTCACATCTCTTCTGAATGGGGAGGTAGAGTCACTCTGCTTGGAAGGAATTAGATTTCTTAAAACAGGATGGAATGATGGGAAATGCATGCAAGAACTGGGCTAGATATGCCTGATTTATATATATACTTATGTATACATAACATAAAGCTGTATATTGCTACCTGACAATCTCACTTGACCCCAACGGATGATTTACTGCTGTAAATAAGTCGTCTTACTGCTGGTCAACACTCCCAAGACTGATTGACCATGGCCCTCTGTAGCAAAGTGAGTATTAAAAGCTGGAACTCAGGGGTTAAACCCAGTGCATTATCCATAGGCAACCCTTTCTCTGATTTTCAAGGACAGCCCAATACCAGAACATATTAACATAATAAATCATTTTTCCCCCTTTCCTTTCTTTTCTTTTCCCTTTTTTTTTTTTTTTTCTCCTCTTTCTGATTTAAAACCCACCAGGTGTAAGGAATACTGTCAAGATTTAAAGTTTTGAAACTCCGTGAAACCGCGTTCCCCACGCCCCCGCGTTTCGCAGCCGCCAGCCCCTCGCTCAGCGCGCAGCGTTCCCAGCGCCGGGAGCAGCCGGGGCACGGACGGGAGGCGGCTGGGCCGGGGCACGGAGGCTGAGAAGCCCCACACGCCTGGATCCTGTGGGCTGCCTGCCGAGCGGGTCCCACTCCGTGTGCTGCCTGGAGCAGGGGGAACGGGGAAGATGAGGCTGGCCGCCCCTTGGCTGATTGATGCGGGCTGGAGGCCGGTCTGGCCGGGCGCCAACGCCTCCACCACCTTGAAAGACTTCTTTGAACTACATCTGTTTTTTCCAGCAACTGAGGATGAGTCAGTGCTAATCCAAGGACTGGTCCTGCTAACAGTGAAGAAGTCAAAATCTGTTGTTTGCTGAAAGGGTTCTGATTTTTTTAATTCTAGAGGATTTTTTCATCTTAGCTATATGGTCCAACATGTAATGCATATCCTTTTGAGAATAAAGACTGTGATTCTTGTGTATTTAAGTGAGTGCTGCTGTGCTTTGTAGGTGCTTCTCTAAGCAGTGAAGTGTGGAAATAGGAATAATTCATTTAACTCTTGCAATTCTGGGAAGGGAAGGTTTTGAGAAGGTTTCGGGAAAGTTTTGAGAAGGGAAGGGGAGGTTTTGGGAAGGGAAGGGAGGGTTTTGGGAAGGGAAGGGAAGGGGAAAGGATCTACCAATACACAATTTTACAATTTTACAATTTTATTTTCACACTATCTGTAGTATCTAGGATATGTCTATTTTTGGTCTCTAGTATTTGACATGCATGTGTTTATTCAATGTAACCAATGGTAATCTCTCTGAAATGAACTGTATAATAATAACACCTGTTTGCCAGTTTTACATGCAATTGCTCTGGAATTTAATGCCTCCTGGAAAAACAGAACTCTGCCTCCTGCTTCAGCAAAGATTTAAAGTGAGAAGGAGGTGTAGCAGAATTACAGAATACATTGATTCAGTGCCCTTGTTCTGTGTCATCATTTTTTAAAATCTAAAAACCTAATCTATTTTCCAGCAGAAAGAAGAGCTTTTATTCACAGAATGAAGACTTAAGCTGTAGTTTAATTTCTCATCACTCACTCTTTGCCATATATAACTTAGTGCATTCAAAGACATCTGAATAAAAAAATAGTGTCCAGGTCTTTGCTAAGACACTCTATCACAGGGTCAGTGTTTCATAAAAATGATTTGTCTTTACACCACACAAATGTCTGATTTTATTATTATTATTAATGCCTCAGTGTTGGGGAGCTGCAGCTCAGGAATATTATTATAGAAACTGAGGACCAGGACCTCAGTTGAGGTATGGGATTCCAGGACCTGATCTTTCAGAGAATCCAGAGAACAGATACATTTTTATGTTCAGAGGCCAACTCTGATTGACTTTGGCTGAAGGTGGGAGAGTTCAGGACCCCTGCAAGTTCCCCAGCCCAGGGTGTGGGTTTGGTTTGCCAGAAAAGAGGAACTTACGGTTGGTGACAGTGTGTGAACCCGGTGCTTTAGGCGAGCTCTTGAAGGAGCTTGTGGTAGAAGTGGGGCTGGAATTGAAAGGCAACGCTCAACTGTCTTAACCACAGACCCAATTCTCTCTTCTTGCAACTCACCAGTGGGGTCGAAACCTGTAGATCTACCGCCCAGATCGCTGCTGCTGGATGTAACGGAATAACTGGTTGCTGCAGCAGTTCTGATCCTCCTTGCCCTGGGGCTGTCGTCCTGTGGCAGGGCCCTCCAGAGCTGCAGGAGTGGGAATGACAGCCCAGGGTGCCCTGCAGTTCCCTGGAGCCCTTATCTTGGGCTTTGCTTTCTTCAGCCTCTTTCCTCACACCTATTTCACACTTATTCCACTTCAGTACCAGGCTCCCTTCCCCAAAGTCCTCTCTAGGGCTCTTTATCCCAGGCATCTTGCTGAGCTGATCAGAGCTGCCACCGCCTGTGGGCCACAGCCCAGCCCGGGACTGCTGCCCCTGCCCAGCTGCTTGCTCCAGCGAATGGCCCCCTCATCCCGCTCCCCGTGTGAGTCCCTGCACTCTGTCACTGCCGGGCTCCATCGTCCCTTGGCTCCCTCCCAAAGCAGAGCTCTGTCCTGTGCCCATTGTCAAAATCAGACAATCTTTACTGCAAATACAGAATTTAGTTATTATTTCTAACAAATGATGACTTCAGGTTTTTATTTTGAGGTACACAATTCCAGTGTTTTCCTCGCTTCTGCCCCTTCCCAGAATAGCAAGAGACAAAGCTGAGACACTTAGATAACTGCCTGCACAAGTTTCTAGTTCTCTACCCAGAACTACAAAGACTCTTCTAAAGCAGATCCAGATTTTTGGATCAGTTTTCTCCTTCGCTTTTGTCTTTGAATATGGCTGAGCTGTCTTCCCTGAAGTTTTCGAGTAAGTCAAGTGGAGGCAAACACTCTGAATGAAAATTTTAGCCTGGAAGTTCAAGTGAAAACAGAATCTTGTAATAGAAAGTGCCAAGACCACCTTCACTCAGGCAGAACGATCAGCTTATCCTGTAATTCTCCTTTATTCTTTCCATACCTTCCTACTGTTGGTCCCCATTATGAACTGCTAATCAAAAAAGTTTGTGGAATGAGTTCCAGGAGAAAAACCCCAAAGTATTCCAAAGGACTGATTTTGAGAGAACTTTACTAGGAGAATTAACAATAGAGTACAGCAAATAAGGCAAATTAGTTTTAAATGAATATCACATGGAAGACATATATAATTAGTATAACCTTACAGCAAAAAGAGAATTATCTTAATACAGAAGTTCTTAAAAATTTATGAGAAGTCTTGCAGAAGTAAAGTGGTCAGACACACCAACAGGTAACATGCAAACAGTCAGTGAGGGCTAAACCTAGCCCAGGGACGGGGGTCCAGCCGGGGGCGGGGGGTTCTAACTGCATCTGTGGGCAGAGGGCAGTGCTGCACCAGAGCTCAGAGCTGGAGGAACCAGCTGTAGGGCAGAGCCTGCCTTTTACATCTAATTGCCAATATAAAGCTGCATTACTGTAAATAAGTACATATTGCATCAAGATTAGTGTGGCCAGCAGGACCAGAGCAGTGATCATCCCCCTGTACTCAGCACTGGTGAGGCCACACTTCGAATCCTGGGTCCAGTTCTGGGCCCCTCACTGCAAGAAGGACATTGAGGTGCTGGAGTGAGTTCAGAGAAGGGCAATGGAGCTGGTGAAATGTCTGGAGCACAAGTCTGATGAGAAGCAGCTGAAGGAGATGGGGTTGTTTAGCCTGGAGAAGAGGAGGCTCAGGGGGGACCTTATTGCTCTCTACAACTATCTCAAAGGAGACTGTAGCCAGGTAGGGGTCAGCCTCTTTTTCCAAGTAACAAATGGTGGGACAAGAGGAAGTGACCTCAAGTTTTTCCAGGGGACGTTTAGATTGGATATTTGGAAAAATTTGTTCGCTGAAAGGACTATCCAATTGTGGAATGGGCTGCCCAGGGAGTGGTTAAGTCACCATCTCTGGAGGGATTTAAAAGACGTATTAAGAAGTGTAGACGTGGCACTTAGAGAAGTGGTTTAGTGATGAATATGGCAGTGTTAGGTTAATGGTTGGACTCGATCTCAGAAGTCTTTCCCACCTGAATGATTCTATGATTCAATGGAAAGTGGTGTATGCATTCAGTGTACCACTTTGATTTTGGAGAGCCTAGATTTAATCCTTAGCCTGTTTTTTAATGGCCTGTGCTTACTCAGGCAAGAGTGATCTGGTTCTGGTAATTCCTGTGACTATTTTTCTTATTGCTGCTGCTTCTTTTGCCTTCTCTTTTGAGCTTAGGCCAAAAGCTTAAGTGACAGAAAGATAGTAAAGCTGTCAAATTTCAGGAGACCTGTGTCCTTACTGCCATCTTCATCAATATTTCCTGCTTGTCCTTCACCCTGTAAATGGGTTCTGGATGCTGCTTGTACTGTGCCACATCTGGCAGAGCTGTGGAGTAGAGCTGGTCCCCCAGGGGCTGCTCAGGGGCTGCTCAGGGGCTGCACGTGATACTGGGGATGGTGCAAGGCTATCTATTTTGTCCCAGATATACTGAAATTTTAGAGCATGCAGTAGTAACAGCCTGGGTAAGTACAACTATAAAACTTTATCATGTGTCAAAAAGATGCTGTATCATCCTCTGGACTGGGTTTTTATGAGGGGAAATGCTGCCTGCTCTTTTGTGTTGCTGAAGATGTTTTACTAATCCTTTCCCACTTCCTTATTTGCCAGGGAGAGGAATAGTGTAAATAGAAGGAGTGGAGAGAATTCAGGTTTTGGCAGTATTTCAGTTAGAGGAGGTAAAGGAGCCAATGCTCATTTAAAAGACGCAAGGCTTCAGGAAAAGCAATGTCTCATTACAGCTGGCTGGAAAACTGCTGCAGTCCTGTTAAAACTCAAGATTGACCTGGGATCCAACTGCAATTGTTAATTCGCAAGTAAATTTCACGGGAGTTTGGACAGTGTTTGTCTGTGTCTGATGCAGAGTTTCTGCTTTAGGCAATCTCATTCTTCTTGAAAATGGTGTTAAATAATACCTAAGTCAAAAATCTCTTCTGGTGACACCATACAAAAAAGACTGAGATATAGTCTGACATAATAGCTACTAATCCCTGCTAAAATGTGTTCGTGAAATGAAACAATGAGTAATATTTACATTTGCTTCCAAAATAGATCCAGTACTTATGTCCGCAACCAGAATCCCTTCTGAGAAAGTGTTTCAGTCAGAGAGCAGCCTTCTGAATGCCGAATTTGAGTCCCAAACTTGCAGGATTTCTCCCAACACTTAGATGTTATATACTAGTTAAATAAAATGTGATATTCGTACTAGTAGAGCCTTCTAGCCATTTATAGTAATATTGCTCCTTTCAGTTAATATTTGATGTCTTGTATGGCACATTGTGATTGACTTGTGGATGAGGAGTGAAATAAGTGGAAATAGAAGATTTCCTTGGGCTGATGGCTTATCAGAAGAGAGACAGAAAAAACTCAGCACGTTTTAAGAGACTAAGTAATTCTTTGAGAATAGAACGGTTAAAATTGTGATTAAATACATTTTGATAGGTTGCTTCATTAGTGGTTCAGCTTCAATAAATGTTTGGTTGGCCTCCTTGGTTTGCTCTCACTGGAAAAGTTACTGATCTGAATAGTTTCTTTAAGTACTTGCCTATCATTTCAAGTGACTCACAGTCTGATTTTCAGCAATTAAATGTAGTCAAAGCCTGTCAGCAGGTAGTTGCCTTATCCCATTTAGTCACTGCCAAAGCAAATAACAACAGGTCAAAACTTATCCTTTTCTGGGCTTTGATTTTTTTTAAAGAAACTAAAATGAAGACACAAGATTCACTCAGTGTTATCTCTCCAGAGATAGCTGAATTCCAGCCTTCACTCAGATCACACCCCTAGTCCCCCTGTAGTAGTCATAAATGTAAGGGTTGTAACAAACATGGAGAGCCACCACTCCTATCTTTAGTGTGGCTGGAAAAGTGTGCTACCCATCTTATCCCTTCTGAAGATTTCCCCCAAGCAAAGGCAGCAGGGATGAGACACGTGGGACCATGCTTGTGGAGGGCCCCAACTGGAAGTGGCCTCTGGTCCTGCATTTTGGGATGGATGGTGGCTGATATGCACAAACAACTGCTTTGGGCATGGTGGGGTAAAACCTGCAGTACTGTGCACCCTTCCCAGCAGGCAGGACTGGGGCTGTGGAGGTGAGAAGTGTCTTCTGCATTCTTCCTCTCTAGATAATGTTTTAGTGGTCAGATCAGCTTGTGCCTCTTAACAGGGTACACAGAAATGGTTTTCAGTGACTCCAAGTATTGAAAAAGGTTTTTCATACAAATGAAAATAGTTCATGTACCTGGTTAAAGAGAAGAAATCTTTGCCCGTTATGGAGTGTTAAGATGTTTCAGTTTTGCTTGATTTCCATGGTTAGCCTTTGGTGATGTTCACACAGAGGTTGCTGCTCTCTAATTTAGACCCTTAGAGATCTCACTTCACCTCAGGACTTCTCACAAACATGAGAGCAAACACAAACCAAAGTACCTGTATGACTGAAGCAGATGAAACACCTGGAAATGTTTGCAGGGTTTTAGCCCAATACCACTTCAAAATGATAAACTGAAGTAATAAAATAAATTTATGTAACTGTAGTCACAGTTACTTGTAGAATTTCACTGTTGCAAATTCAGGTCAGGAAGACCTTGCTAACAGGAGATTGCATCTACAACTTCTTGCTATAGTAAGAGAGAAAGAAAGAAAGGAAGGAAGGAAGGAAGGAAAGAAGGAAGGAAGGAAAAAAGAAATAAAGAAAAAGAACATTTTTGCCCTGTAACCGTCTTTGTTAATTTTTAAGTTTGCTTTGGCACAGAAAAGTAAGTCTCAGTCAGAGCTTTGTATCACGATATAATCACCCATCTTTGCTTCCAATTCTAACGCAAATTTGAGAAGATAAGAGGAGAAATTAGACAAGTGCTTTCCTTCCCCCTGGAGGCTGAAGGTGACACTTCTGAGCTGTAGCTGGTCTCTTCTAAATCCTGGGCCTTGCAGCTCAAGGCTTTCAAAGAGTGAGGGTGTGTCACTGCAGCTGCTGCATCAAACAAAATCAAAGAGATTTGATTAATATAAACTTCAAAATCAGTGCCATCTTTCCTTCACAAAATACTTCAAACACAGCAAGAAGTGTCATCTCCCAGATGACGGAGGTTAATCTACTTAATCTCCTCTTTTCCTTGCATCTGAATGCAAACTACTGGAATATACCCAATTACCTCTCACCAGTCAGAATAAATTCCTCATTCCAGCAATGTCAATCAGATTTTAAGAAGAGATTTACAGTCCTTTTGTAATATCAACATGGCTTCTGAACCTGTAAAGCAAAGCAGGATGGACAAAACAGCAAGCACAAACTCCCACTTGCCACTCTGTCAGAATAGGTGTTTAAAAGATCCTGGGTGAAATTTGCACTTTGATTTGAAACCTCTGTTCAATGCATGTGGCAGGGTCTGGAATCAGCAGGATTTGGCCAACTGTCTGTAGTGACATTGTGACTATATTATTTCAGACAGTAAATCTTCGTAACACCATCAGGTTTTTAATCTAGAAATTCCTTAAATTTACAGCTAAAAGGCTTGTTTCTGGCATTGCTACTTGTTGCTTACAGGAGCTTTGTGCAGTCCATGAATTTTAAGACTGAAGCACGTACATATGTGTACACCAAGCTCAAACATTTTTCTTCACAGAATTATACTATCTACTGTTTAAAATTATTGATACCATAGAAAGCTAAATTTTTTGCCATCATAAGAAATTTCCAACACCACATCACTCAGTGAGTAATACCTCTTCGTGGACTAACCATGTTGTTTGTTTCATGCAGAAAGTGCAGAAGAGTTAATTCTGTCCCCTAGTTCCTGTGAAACATTAAATAACCAAACACATGAACAGGATTCTACATGTGGTCTGCTTCATAATGTAGTACAAGCTTACACATTAAATATTTGGCTTTTCCTTTTGGAAAAAAGGAACAATTCTAAATCTCTCTGCGAGGTTATGTAGCAATTTGAATGAAATTGAAATGAAACAAACCTTTTCCCCTTCTGCTTGTACTTACATCATGCCTGGAGATCAGTGCAGTAGTGGACCAAAAATTCATGTGTCACGGTGTAATATAGTCATATTTTCAAATTCAGTTGGCACCATTTAAAAACTCATTACAAGTTGATAGTACACTAAGATAATAACTGAACGTATTGCCCCTTGTAGAATTAACTTGATGTACATATTGAAATGAGAACCAAATATAATCATTTAATGTTTCAGTTAGCATTATTTTAACTTGATGATTTATACTTTTAAGAAAAGATTACGTTGACTATAGAAGATTTTTTATGAGCCTGACTTGAGTGGTTATTTTAGAAAAGTAAAATCGAGGCTCTAATATTCCTTAGTACTTTCCTGTATTTAAATAGCCCCTTGGAACCAGTCACAGTGAGATCGCTGCCAAATTTCCAATTGCTAGTGAATTAAACCTAAATAATGCAACTAGTTGCCAGACAGGGCAATAGTCTGATGCTTTTGGCGTTAAGAAATATGCATATGAAGTTTTGGTATTGGGTTAGTCAACTGTGGTGATTGAATGGAAATGGAATTGAAGACCTCAATGGAATTGTTTCAACTTCAGCAGTAAGCTCCCTGCTGTCCCTGCAGGCACCTCCCGGTGAGCTGTGCTAGGACACAATAAACTGGGGAACAAAGGGACATCTACTGAAAAAAACTACTAAGAGAAACATTTAACTCCTGTCCATAATCCCAGGGTTTGAGGCAAGTCAGGTGCAGGGCTGCATTTTGGCTGAAGGGTATAGGAGGGCAGGGCAGAAATAAATTTGGTAAGGTTTTACTGTCCTTTTTCAAGAAGGAAAGCAGGTGAGGAAGAACAGTGGGCTGGGGCCAGTGCTGGAGCCCTGTCCACCATGGTCTGAGCAGCTGCACTGAGGGACAAGGCATGGAGCACTGGCAGAAGTGCTGGGGTGCCTGGGGAACATGCAGCTCCTCCTTCACCGGCCCTGGGAGAACAGGGAGAGAGCTGGATGCAGACAAAGCCAGCTCTGCTCCCTACCTACTTTTCTGAATCTTTTCTGTGGGATTGGGTGGTACCGAGAATGGCTCATTAAGTCCAGCAGTGCCTGACATGGAAATACAAATGTTCAGAATCCATACTGTGGCATCATTAGGTTACTCGGGTGAGCTTTTTTACATCAGGATTTCCTGTATTTCATAATGCATCCAACAGTTATATTGGCCAGTTGACAACAACCAATGACGGCAATGAAAAATCAACTCCCATCATGGTAAAATTAACAGCAGAACGCTTTTAGAAGCTATGCAAACCCATCTGCTGTTTCATGCATGTGTTCGTAATCTGTAAAGAAGAGAAACGAAGCGAGAGAGAGGACTTTGAAGACAAAGTTACTTATGCAAATTAACTGCTATGAAAAAAACCTGTAAGGGAAGTTGACTAAGATTTAAACTAACTAGAGAAACAACAAAAAGATCATAAATTACCTGCAGTGTTGGTAAAGACAAAGAAATATACCCTGGATGGAAAAATACAGAATGTTTCTATTCCTTTGAAAGACCCTTGACTGTAAAAGCTTTATGGTGTTAGATTGCATATGCACAGAAGAGAGATTAATATTGTAATACCTTTACAGAAACAAGCGTGAGCTCCCCCTTAGGAGAACAAGTTCCTTCTGCTCCGAAAGGGTGTTCCTGAATTAGAACACTCAGAGGTGAGCAGGACTGAATTACCCACATTTAATCACATATGGAACCTATACTGAGGGCGAATTTGGTTACTTAAACATAGGTGCTGGTTTAATTTTGGATGCAGTAGGAATTCTTCGCTAGTGTACTGTTGCATCCCAGAAGCATATGAATCTCATTCAAGGCCTTTGATATATACTATAGCTTCACATGGTAGTCCTGGAAATGCAAAAAAAAAAAAAAGAAATGACACTGTGTTTAAGCAGATTAATTTCCTTTTTAAAGTTCTCTTCCTCTCTCTCTCTCTCTCTCCTATTTTTTTTTTTTTTTTTCTGTGTTCCGTGTTTAGCTTCCAAAAATCTCACTCATGCCTGGAGAAATTGTTACCCTCTTTGGTGCCAAGTTGAAGGAAATACTCATGATGCTATTTCCTGTTCTTACTGGGGAGCTGTGAAAACCAGCTTTCGGTTAATCGCTATGTAGTAACTCCTTACCCAGTGTTTGTATGGTCTGTTTGCTAGAGGACTATTAAGAGAGTTCATGATCTTGTCCTTACGGCATGTTTGAACTGTCTGTTTCTTTTGACATCCCCGGCAAATAGAACATCCTCTCAGTATAATGTCGTGTCTGCCCAGCTGGAAACAATGCAAAGACAATGAGCGTGTAAATTTATCGAGGAAAATTATAGAAACAAGCTAGAGGATAAATTTTTTTTGTTGTTTCTTTGTATTTTTTATTGCTAGGTGACAGTAGAACTGAGCAGATCTTTGATATAACTACAGTAGTTCACATTCAGGGAGCCATTTTCACAACTGTGAGGGCTGGATTTTCCCTTTTATCCTTAAAAGAAAGCTTAAGTCCTGATTAAATTGCTTGGGGTCACCTGCAGTGCACGCGATGTCGCATTAGTAAGTAAGCATTAGTACGTTAAATATAAGCACTGTTAGCTTTGTCTGGCCCTGCATTCAATCACTTGTCGAGGAACTGCACTGACCAACTTCCTTCTAATCCTTTGTATAGTTATAAGGAATTAATCTAATGCACCTGACATCCTCTCCCTTTAATGCAGTTAGTGGTATTTTCCATATTTACCTCAGGATTTTCGTACTATTTATAGCACAGAAATACCCAACATACATTGGGCAGTCTGACATATAGCTGACAATGCTCAATTAGCTGGAGAACAGACATCCTAACTGTAGGCATGACCTGACCGATTGCGACGGGATGAATTAAAGAGACAAAGAAGTCTAATGATTATTGAGATGTTATACAGATTTCTCAGCCTTTCCAAATTCCTTTCTGAAGTAAAGTGCCTTCTTAAATTATGACCATCTTCACCTATACAGCCTCACATGCACATGGTGTCTGCCTTCTCTTCTTATTCTGATCTCCTTCACCAGCCACCAGCTTCGCCATGTTCCGTGCTGGTGTCCTGCCTCGCCGCCCATCCACCTTGCCCTGATGCGGCTGGACACAGCCCATCCGCCAGCAGCAGCCTCCTCTCTCAGCAGCAGCCTCCTCTCTCAGCATGACTCCTCTCCTTTTTTACATCTCTGTGTTAGATGCTTCCAGGCCTGCTTTTCCCATTCCTGCTGGCTTTCCCAGCCCAAATTGCACGAACAGACCTCACTACAGGGAGCATTCCCGGCGCTCTGCCTGGGGTACTCCCTCCCTGTATGCCTGGGGAAGGACTGCTGTGATTGAGGACTCCATGGATTCCTCAGTTATGGGCTGACTCTTGTTCCCCGTGTAACATACTCTATTTGAAGGCCACGAGTTGGGAAGAGCCAGCAGCTCTGGCTGGATTCGTCTCGTTATCTGGTTGGCACAAACCCTACAACTACCCAGTGCAGTCCCTACCTTTGAGACCTTGAAAAAACAAAACTTTTCTCTTATCACCCAGTGTTTATGTTTTGTAGACTTGCAGGGTATGAAATTTTTCTTTGATGAAGCAGATGGCTTGCTCTTTCCTCCCATTTGTTTATGATATCTTGACACATGGTTCTTTCATTTGTATTTATGGTGAGATGCTTTTCTTCCCTGTGAGTGATCAGAATCCAGATTCCTTTTTTAAAATCTCCATTTATCCACTTAAAAACCTGTCTGGGGAAGCTTCTTCTATAATTTTCTTGCTTAATAGCGAGATTTCCTTTACAGAAAAGCTACAATATTTTCTTACATTGTAGTGAATCACTACAAGGGACTAGCTGGGCCATGGCAAAATGTGGAAGTGTTTTTGTGTACATATACATTATCTACAAGTGGTTTTTCATGTGCTTCAATATGTCTTAGTAGTTACCAAAACTGACCATTAATCCTTTATTTCTATGAAGAAGTAAATCACAATATAAAAGTTTGAGCCTGCCACATATACCCTCACGTCTCTCATTTTAGTAGTCCAATGACACATTTACCAGTGTAACACTGAAGTTAATTTGTTGTCAGTTTTATTATTTGTTTTTCTTTGTTCTTTCATTTATTGCTATTCTTGTATTCTGTCTGCTTTCACTTTCTTTCCTTTTCTCTGCTTCCATTTCCTTTTCCCAAGGTAAATATGTTCCTAATATTTAGTTCCTGCCTTTGGCAGCCACATTAAAGCCTCATCTGGCCCAGTTTAATGTCATACATCATGGCCAGCTTCAGAGAAAGAACTAGAGGCTGCACAGTTACCTTTCAGTTCCCTGTAGAACCTCATCAGTCTAATTCCCTGAAGAGCAAGGGTTTATAGCTTCATTCTTTTAAATAAAGTTTTTTCCTTCTATTTTGTGAATGATTCCTACTGCATACACGCAGTACTCCTAAAGAATTCTTTTTCAGTTCTCCTGAGCACTTTACCTGCTCTTGTGAATGAATTCCACAAACTAGTAATACACGATATTTTTCTGAGTAAAAAAGTGTTTTCTTTCATCAAATCCATGTTTGTTGCTGTCACTGGCTGTCTCCTTGCTCTTGTACTGAAAGAATTATGCTTGTTTCCTCTGTGCATTTTTCATTTCTCTCATGTTCTCTCTCAGGTAAACAGTCCCAATCTCTGAAAGTTTTTCCTTTGCCATCTATCTCTAAAGCCATTCTGCAGATCCTTCGTCTTTTCTGAGATAAGCTGACCGTAGGACAACAGTTCAAGTGTTGATTCATTCAGCACTATTTCCAGTTCTTTCTATCCACCTCCATAGGTGCTCACACTATGTTTGCTTGTTTGTCCACCACTGTAAGTTAATCAGAGCCACAAATACACATCGGAGGTCCACAGGGCCAGTAAAAAGGGATGTTTATGTGGTAGCCCTGTGGTTAGAGTTCTTGTTAGGCAGTATGTCCATTTTCTCATGCAAGAAATCTGAATCTGAACAGAAAGTGCTTAAGTACTCCTGCCAGAACTTCATAATGCTCTCCCTTCATTAACCTCCTGTGGCAGAAAGTTATGCAGCTTAATTCTGCACATTGTTTATTAGGAATGTATTTTTTGCTTTGCAGTATCTCATCATCCCGTCAAATGTTTCTTTATTGTTGTATTTGATGGATACACCAGAAATCCCATCTCTGTGCTCTTCTTCTGAATCTACATCTTTTCGTGTTCTCTCTTTTTAATTTTCTTTGTAAGGTATTTCCAGAGAAGAATTCTTTGGAAATTTTTTGCCATTTCCATGTAAGAGTTTCCTATCCTCTCGATCATTCCTGTTTAGATAAAAAAGACGAATGAGATCAAAAGCTGCATTGCTGAGAAGTGAGTACTCCTGCTGTATTTAAATAAACGAAAGGACAATTATCTTCAGTAAATATATATATACGGTATAGTTTATCCTCCTTCTGAGTTAGGGTAATAGCAATTACAGTATGGAAGCTATAGTATTTTGCAAATCAATATTTCACAAAACAGTGAAGGGCTGACAGAAGAAGACAGCTCTGCATGAGCTACTGATGGTCAGCTGTGGCCAGGATATAGACGTATGTGGCTTGGGAGACATCCAGATACAGCCCCCATGGTAACATGGCTTAGGCATCAACTGAATGTGCAATGCTAATGACTGGAATGTGATTATGCACTTAGTGTCTGGATAAAGTAATTAAGCAATTGAGAAATGTATGATGGGCATACAATAAAAGATAATAACTTACACGTGATGCAGCGTAATGGACATAATCAAATACTTGTAAGGGGAAACCAGGGTCACTGTCCAGGCCGGTTCATCATTTGGAGTGATCCAAACCTTTGGATGGATGGGATCACGCAAAATACAGCTGAGGCACTCGTCAGTGCTGTCTTCTCAGCTCCAGAAAGGAGCCTGAGAGTAGAGTGCTCAGCTGAGTCTTGTGGCTGTCCAGCAGGTGGTTGAGCTTAGTGTTTGGAATAGATGAGTAAGAAATGAACTGCGGGGCAGCCTGAGCCCTGGAGAGCTGACAGTCCCTGCATGGACAGAGTGACCCAAGGGAGGAGTGAGACTGTAAAGGAGCAGGCAAGTTACATATTTGATTTTACATAAGAACACGCAAGATCTGTAATGTTTGGAAAACATGCGCAGCTGTCTCAGTAAATGGCTCCGAAACTTTGGGAAGGCAGGTAGTGACTCGTACCTCTCTTCATTTCTGCAGGACAGTGAAGTGTTGGTTTCACCTGTTTATTCTACAGTGACATGTGGAAACCTTCGCTCCTTTATTTCGTCCTCAGGTTCTTTTGTCAGACTGATCTGGAGTTCAGTTTCAGTACTGAATTGTGCTTCACTGTAGTAAGTGCTGTCCTTACATTAACTTTTGTGGGTTGATTGAGAATTGATTGAGTACAACATGGCAAATGCATTTAAGGAAAAATTGTGTTTCAAGGGTTACTGAAAAATGTTCTGAGGTAGAAGAAACATGTACATAGGAGAGGCTTAGCACACAGGCTCAAAGACTGTAGAAACTTTCCTAAGTCTGAGTCCTAAAAGTCTCCTAAAATTGCCTCTAGCCAGTATAGTGTAAGGTATTCTGCATAAGCTATCTTTTTAATAACTTTATTGAAAAAAAGCATAAAACCATCAAGGAAGCATATACTTTTCAGTTATGCTTGGGGTCGATTTCTACATCAGTATGAGAAAGAGCTAAGTGAAAGGCATGTGATTGCATGAGTGAAATGGCAACAGCACTGATATGTTAGGTCATAAGGTTCTTCATCTAAAATCTTCAAACAGTTGGCTCAAAGCCCAAAGAGAAGGTACAAGTTTAGGTGCAGATGAGTTGTCTTGAAATCTTCATTGCCTCTAGCACAGATTGTGTAGATAAGGGAGAAAGAAAGAAAAAAAAAGAAAGAAAAAAAAGGGCGTACAGTAATGTTGCTCTTTTTGATGGTGAGAATTTGTTATTTCACTCCTTTGGACTGAATGCATAGAGCCAGATATTCTCCACAACTGTCTAGGCTTTTTCTCTTGGCTCTAATAGTTTTCTATTTTACTGGAAGAATTATCACGAAATTTCAGAATTGATTATATTTTTCAGAAATGCAAAATTCTTGGAATAAAATGACTTGTGACAATCTCAGCTTTCTATCATCTCTGAAGATTTCTGAAATAATGACTGAGAAGCAAAGCTTGTGAGTATAAGAAGTAGAAAAAAGAGTCATAAAACCTGAATGTTCATGAAAAAACCCTTCAAATAGTAGAATTCTGCTTCAAACCTTTCCCCCTTCATTGTTAGCTCAGTTTAGTAATGTGTATTTTAACATCTCTAATAACTACATTCAGCCTAGTATCCTATAATTCTGCAGGTCTACAGAGAGAGTCAATGAGAGACACACATGGTAACATCACCCTCTAATTAAATAGGTTAACAGCATAAAACTGCATTTTTGACGAACTTAGACCTATTTAACTCTGACTTGCAGACAGCGGAGGGACACCAAGTTGACTAGAGGGATTGAGTACCTCTCCTATGAGGAAAGACTAAGACAACTGGGACTGTTCAGCCTGGAGAAGAAAAGGCTGCGGGGAGTTGGTGAGTATTTCCTAGTACTTAAAGGGAGCCTGCAAGACAGCTGGAGAGTGACTTTTCACAGTGGCATATCAAGTGATGGGACAAGGGGAATGGCTTTAGACTGAAACAGGGTAGGTTTAGACGGGATGTTAGGAAGAAATTCTTTACTATGAGGACGGTAAGACACAGGAACACGTTGCCCAGAGAAGCTGTGAGTGCCCCATCCCTAAAAGTGCTGAAGGCCAAGTTGGATGGGACTTTGAGCAATCTGGTCTAGTGGAAAATATCGCTGCTCATGGCAGGGGGTTTGGATGTAGATGATCTTTAATAGCTCCGATCCAAACTGTTCCACAATTCTATTGTTCTGTGATACAGCGTAGCATCTGTATGAACTCGAGAACAGTGCGGAACGCTACCAAACGAATGCTCTAACAGTATTTGTCGTTATTCCTGTAACAGCACGGCCACAGGTTCGGCAGCAGCAGGTCACAGGTTCGGCAGGTTCGGCAGCAGCAGGTCACAGGTTCGGCAGGTTCGGCAGCAGCAGGTCGTGCCCGCGGTGACCGTGGGTGGCTCCCGCCCGCGGGAGAGAGGCGGCTCTGCGGGGCCGGCAATGCCCGCTGCCTCCAGCAGATGGCGCCGCCGTGCAGCAGAACCCGCCGCTGTGCCCGCCGAGGAGAGGAGCGTTCCTCGTTCCCGGCCCTGCTCTCCTCTTGCCCGGCCCTGCTCTCCTCTTGCCCGGCCCTGCTCTCCAAGGAGAGGAGCGTTCCTCTTTCCCGGCTCTGCTCTCCTCTTTCCCGGCCTTGCTCTCCAAGGAGAGGAGCGTTCCTCTTTCCCGGCCCTGCCCTCCTCTTTCCCGGCCCTGCTCTCCAAGGAGAGGAACGTTCCTCTCCTTGGAGAGCAGGGCCGGGCAAGAGGAGAGCAGGGCCGGGCAAGAGGAGAGCAGGGCCGGGAAAGAGGAACGTTCCTCTTTCCCGGCCCTGCTCTCCAAGGAAAGGAGAGTTTCTCTGTTCCCCAGCTCTGCTCTCCAAGGAAAGGAGAGTTTCTCTGTTCCCCAGCTCTGCTCTCCAAGGAAAGCAAAGTTTCTCTCTTTTCCCAACAGCAGAGTTCAGATGCACCTTGCAGTCTGTGGCATGCCTTATTCAAGTGACGATCTACAATAGCCTGTTTCGTTTTGCACCTCTTTTTTTTCTCTCCCTGAGTTACCTAAAATAATTGTTCTGCTGTATGGAAACTGAAGGGAGCAAGAGCCTTAAAAAAATCTCGGAGAAACTCTGTTACACAAGCTGCCTTCTTAAGTGCTGTCTCCATCAAGCAGTTGGTATTTTATTCTACTTTCCACCTACATTTACCATCGATATAATTTTTCACTTTAAAAATAATCTGCACACTACTGGATATGCAAATGCATTCCATGCTTTTATAAAGAGCAGAAAACTCTTCAGTTATATTCAACACCGAGAAGTCAGAGCTTGGGAAGGGTGGGCCTTCATAGTGAACTGATACTTCCATTATCAGTGTTAGTGAAAAAAAGAGAGGAACTGATAAAATCCTGAAGAACTGAACATGGATGATTTTTTCTAGTTTTTGAAGCTCTATTTTTTTAAAATTATCTGTCTTGGCGCTAGAAATTTGTTCAGTTTTCCTGTACAATGTGGCTACTTTTTACAGCACTGACAGCACAACTCACTGTTGTGAATCAAAAGAAGACATGTAATTGTGAGGATGATCTTGTAGGGAGGCCCTGTATCCCTTGCCTTCTGTGTGAGTCAGCTTATGTCTACTCCCTCCTCTCAATGCTCATTCAAGGCATTGGAGAAGTGTCTGGGTTACGGGAAGGACTATGTCTGGAGCAGCCCCATCGCTCTCCATCCTTCAGTGCACAGCAATGCCTGGGACTTGGGCAACCTCCTCACTGCTCTTCCACCTCCAGCACTCCCTGCAACAGCTTCAGAGCAAACTGCTGATAGATTACATTGACTATGAGGAAAGGTTGAGAGAGTTGAGATAGTTCAGCCTGGAAAAGAGAAGGCTTTGGGGTGATCTAATTGCTGCCCTTTTGTACCTAATGGAAGCTTACAAAAAAGATGGAGAAAAACTATAGAAAGACTAAGGGGGAATGGAGATTTAGGCTATTTTTTTTTCTTTTATGCCCACGGGGACCATATCTTCAACATAGAAGAGGTACCTGAAGATGTGCTGAAAACAGAGTAGGTTTAGATTAGAAATTAGGAAGAAATTCTTTACTGTGAGGTGGTGAGGCACTGGAACAGGTTGCTCTGGGAAGTTGTGGATGCCCCATCCCTAGAAGTGTTCAAGGACAGGTTGAATTGAGCACTGAGCACCCTGGTCTAGTGGAGGGTGTCCATGCCCAAGGCAAGGAAGTTGGAACTAGATGGTCTTTAAGTTCCTTTCCAACACAGGCCGTTCTATGATTCCATGATTCTACGACTAACAGCAGGATTAGAGCATTTTAAAGGAAAGTTTTCTTCTTGACCTCTACTTCTACTTGGTGTTGGATGGAACAAAGTGAAACAGAAATATTTATTTCACTTAAAAGGGAATAAATATCATAGCTAAATATATGTGTGAATGGACACCAGATCTTTTAAAATTTAATGCTCTTGCAATTTCCCTCTCCCAATAGCTGGAGTCCTGAATTAGTCATACTTGCTTCAAGCAGTCATCAAGAGATTTGCTTTTGACAGGAAAGACAACGACATAAAAAATGTTGCAGAAGCTCTCAGTGCCATGCACCGTATTTACCAAAAGACTGGGACAGCCACAGCTACAAAATAGTGATTTGCAGTATCACTGACCAATGCCCAATGAGCGGCTTTCTTTTATTCACAAAAAATGCCTGCAAATTAGTCTCTCTGTCATTTTAATCACCTCTCTGATTAAATCTCTTTTAAAAATTCACATATAATTCCTTCCACATCATTCTACTGGAAACTAAATAGCTTATAAACATTTTAAAGTTGCAGTCTGTGAATTTCACTGAGCTGGCCCAGCATTGACAGGAAAACATCACAGTGATTATTTCTGCATGTTGCGATCTGTCCCAGTGATTCCAAGAGCCAAATATTCAGTTGCATGTCTCCTATGGGTGACTTACAGGCACACCCATCTTAAATAAGTTGCAAATGCGGATAGTTTGGAACGCATTTGTAATACCATTTGTTATTGAAAGGGCAAAATAGAGAAGTAGGTATTGCTAGTGTTCAACAAGCATTTTATCTGGTTTTTTAGTCTTAATCAGCTGATGTCGACTTTGATCAGACTCAGCCACTGACTGTCCTTTTGTTCTCTTCCAAAACTTGCTGGATGTTCTGCTTTAAAGACCACTGCTGTGATCTGAGGAGTAGTAGGTCATAGCTGCCTGAAGGTGCTGCTTGATCAAAGTCAGGAGACTACATGTTTACCTTTCTGCCTTACCCCTGAACCTGGATAAGCACATTCACTGGCTTCCACACAAACTCCGGGTTTGGTTTCTTTCCTTCAAAAGGCTCACTGTTTATAATGCAATGCGATGTTGTAACAAAGTACAATATAGCATGGGATGTATTTGAATATAAAGACATATGCCCTGGGCTAATCAGAGCTATGAATGCTTCTATTTGCTTTTGAACTACTACAATTTTTCTTATGCTTTATTTTAGAAATACTACATGTAAGGTGTGCACACAGAGTTCCTTATGTTAACTGCAGAAAAGAAACGGGGTATTTGTTTTTGAAGAAATAGCTGAGATATTCTACGAAAGTACAGTAACTTTTGTACTTATTTGAAATAAAACATATTTTTGTTTCAGTGTAAAAAGCTTGGCATGTTCAAAACATTTAATTCTGATTTGAATATGAGTTGCCACTTTCCCCAGCTATTTATCCTGATCCTCATGAGCTGTCAGGGATGAATCACTCTGCCAAGAAGCCATCCTTCTGGAGGATATAAGCAAGGTTTTCCTCTGAGCCAAGAGCTCCTGGGCGCACAGGAATGAAGCAGGCTCTGTTTTCCCTTTGCAGACGCACAATGCTCATGGATGCCACTGACCCGGTGACAAAAAGTCATGAACTTGATCCAGAGTCCTGAGATACCTGGCCAGCTCCTTCAGCCTTTTCAGTGGGGCCCTTTAAGCTAAAGAATTTGTTTATAGTAATATTTATCCCTCACAGACATTTTCCTGGGGCGGTCTCTCTCATACTTCTGCTCATTTGATTAGTTTCCATAGTGACACTTATTTGTAGAGTTTAGAGTTGCTCATAGCAGGTTTCTGCAAATGCCAGCCGCATGCGTGCCATGTTAATAAGACAAAGTCAGTCCTATTTCTTTCCCTTTGTGCTCTGATTTTGCTGTATAATTAGGAGCATCCTTGGGGATAAAAAAAAAAAAAAAAAGAAGGTGGTTGGGGGCTGCTTTGGACACAAGATCCAGGGGCTGTTAGTTTATTATTCTGGATGGTATTTTTGACTGGACTTGTTCTGTCTGAATTGCAGTAGCAGCCTCTGAAAGACTGTCTGTCTGTGTGAGCTATTATATAAGCTGGGGAAACCTTCCATTACAGTAAGGCCTCTAGACTGCTCCTTTATTTAAAATGCAGAATTACATGAAAAAGCAATTCACTTGAGTGGTGCCTTGTAGGTTGCCTTTTATCCTAGGCTGAAGTAAGACTTTGCTTTTCTTGTAGGGGAGTTGCTGCTATTCCAAAAATAGGAGAAAGCTAAAATCAGATACAAATTCGTGTGCACACACGTGTGTAAACACACATCTTACCAGTGTGCCTGTCTGTGGAAGGGATAAACAAACATCTGCAATAAGTGAATGAAAGGAGATTTACACACTGACAACTGACAAGCAGTTTCAGGAGCATGGTTACATAAAAACATGCTGATTCTCTGTAGCAATCACAACAAATTCATAGCAGAACAGAAGAGAGCTAGGAAGAAAAGAAGTTACTGTTTATGAGCCATGGATAGGTATCCCCACCAGACAGGCATCCTCAAAGGACACATTCCAGATTTCAGATATTAGATCACTGCACATATTTTTTCCTCTAATTCTGGGGAAGAATAAGAAACAGAGAGAAGATTAGATTTGACGAGCATTTTGTCACACTGAGTATTAGTTCCCTTAGGTTTCTTGCAGAGACTGTGAGGCCTCTCAGGTTAGTTTGACACATTTCTTTCTGCAAGACACTGGGAGATTGTTTGAGCCACAGATATTTATGCATAAAATAAAGCAACAAACAATTGCAGGAGCTCCTAATAGCATATGGATAGAGGAAAGACAAGGAAAAACACTTCTGGGAGACCATAGGAATGGTTCTGCTCTTGTCTAATGGAGAAGACAAAGAACAGACTCTCTGAAGCCACAGAAATTAACCTGGGGTAAATGTGATGTGAGTCCTGCTGGACTCTGGCCCTGGAGTTCACAGCAATCTTGAATGTACTGCTGAGGTGGAGCCAGAGGAAGCCAGGCATGTGGTGAAAGGACTCTCCTGCCCTACACAAGGGGAAGTGCCGACCTCCATAGCACATTCCACAGCAGCCTTTAACTCTCAGTAATGTAAAAGAGGATTTATAAATTTTATTAGGATAAATCAATAAAATAATAATACAAAATAAATGCTAAAACTGGTTGATTATTTAATGAAAAATGAAAATAAGAGACAAAACCCATTTTCCTCAGGCGAATTTTAAGGTAAAAAATCATAACTGTAGAATGAGAGCTAAAATTTAAAAGTCTGAGTTTTCTCCCCCTCTAGTCTTTACAAAAGTATTCAGTGGAGGAAAAGAAGAAATCAGGTTTATAACAGTAAACCTCCTTGATATCACATCAGTATGTGATAATTTTTAACAGCTAGGCAACCATGCCCTGTAGCAGTTCCAGCATCGGAAAGGAGCCATCAGATTATGAATTCTGTGTGATGCAGTCAGCCTTCAGGAACACTGCAAAGAGGAGGAGAAAAGGTCCTCAAAATCATCCCATGCTACTCAATAGGATTAATAGGATTTACTGGGGAAACTCTTCAACTCTGTCTCAGTTAGCCAGATGGTGGCTGCAGGTGAAATCTTTCCAAGAAATCAAATTAAATCTCCTTTGAATATGATTACTGGTCTAAGAACAGCTCTCCCTCTATTTAGATTGCCTAATTCTCCATTAAAAAAATATTTATGAACTGTTTTGGTTTGGAGAAGCCCTTAGAAGTTTGAGAGGGAGAAAGTCCTGTGACAAGAGAAGTGCATTGTCTTTGCCCTATGAATTTCCTTTTAGATTTGATTGAGAGATTAAGCCTGGCAGGAAGGAAATGGTGGTTTTTTTAGTTGCGTAGTGAACAAAATAATGGCAGTGTGTCAAAAACAATAGGTTAAGATGAAAAATCTTGTCTAGGACTGAATCTGTGTAAGCATGAAGCAAAGAGGCTGTTCTTCTGAGAAGAACAGATGGTCTCTCTGGAAGCAGGGAGGGAGAGCTTGGCCAAGCTCCTTGGACTCATCCGCCCTGCAGATAAGGTGTGTGCATCCAGACCGAGTGGCAGTGGCTGTGCTGGGGTAGTGGTTGCTCTGTGGTAGCTTTGGCAGACAGTAAATGTGCTGTACAGCAAAACACTGGTTTGCAATTCAGGAGGTATTCACTTGAAATCCCATCTCTAAATCAGGTTGTATTTACAGATATCCAGCTCATTTTACCGATTTGTGCCATCAAACCAGTAATGTTCTTCTCCCGTGATGGAGATTATACATTTGTGAGGCACAAAGAAATGTGAGTAGTGTAAGAAAGGCCTTGAGGAAACAAGTAACTCTGTTTTAATTGCTGGCACTGGGTGGATCACTGGAAAGAAATATGCTTTACTAATTAAAAGATAAAGGATAAAAATATCAAATGCCTTCCTCATTATATGAGCATCAGTCAGAGAGATGAGTGGAGGCAGGGAACAGTAATGATACACACATGTAGGCTGACAGTGCCTGTAACTGTAGGTTTTGAATCTGTTTCTATTTACCTTGGTTTCCCAAGGAAGTGAGACTTATGGAAGTGCACTGTCAGTCTGTCCATCCATCAATCTTTCTATAGTTTCCCTCCGGTAACTTCTGAACTTGGCTAAATTCCATCAATTCTGACAGGAAATCACGAAGCTACAAAAATCAGTGTGTGGGCAAAACCCAGTCTTTATGACTGTCCTGGCTTTGGCAAGGACTGCAGTGGGAACTGGGGAGCTGCTTTTTATGTGTAGTTTGCCATGTAGGTCATCAACACAGGCACTGTCTGGCCAGTCAGCATGGATGTGTCTCAGACACCACGTGTGCTGCCTCTTGGTGAGCAGGGATTTTACAGACACATGAAAAATATGAAAGTAATGGACATGGGGCTTTACCGAGTTTAAAGGAGAACTGGAAGCACTGCAGAGAGGTCATGGCTGTTTTGGTGGGATCTACTGAGGCAGGACACACATCTCTGAGAGACCAGACATCACTAGGTCTTGGACTGTTCGCTAATTTCCAGTTAGGAGGTGCATCTATATAAAGAATACAGATTTAGGAGAAGATTTTATTATCGTCAAAAACTGAATAGAAAATATTATTATTATTCAAAGTATTTTGGCATTTGTATCTATTGACTCATGGCTATTGACTGATTCATGGTTGCTGACAGATTCGATGGGCTAAGCCTGCATTTACTCTATTGCAGTGAAGAAATTATTTAAACTGCTCAAGCCTATCATGGTCAAAAGCTTGTTCTTTTATGAAGCATTTACAAATTGAAAGTCTGATTTCGTATATGGATGTTTGAAAATATTCCTTTCTGAGTCTGATCTCATACAGATTGAAGACACATTAAGGGTTCCTAATGACTTCAGGGGCAGGTATATATGTTGCTTTAGAGTAAAATATACTAAATATAATAAGATATCTAACAGTAGCTGAAAAAGTTAAATTGTCAAGTTGATGTAGAAACTCCCATGGTTGCAGAAGATATCACAGCTTTAGTAATATTGGCAGTAAATCTCCAGGAGTGGCAGACAGGCCACAGCTAATGGTGGTACAGGTTAAGACTTGGTTAGGACTGCTGTTGACAAAGGTGTTTTCTCCCTTTTCTGTTTTTTAAGAAAAGTGATAATGGACAAACAGAAACTCATACAATAATTTTGACAGCATTCATGTATTGTGTGCCACTGATCTTACAAACATCCCTTAAAACCAGTCTGCTACCTGATTTTTTTAAAATATAAATTGAATTCTGCACTGGCACTTGCAAACAAGTCAGAATTCTTATCTTCACAGGTCACCTATTGCAAGAAATGGTCTAGAAACCCATCTCAGGAACCACCGTTTATTGGGTATTCTGAAAATGCTCCATATTTGTAAAGTAGTTACTGGCTTAATTTTTTTTTTTGTTACATAATTGTTTCAGATAATATATTTGTGTTTGAATTATCACTTTGTTTTCCTTGTAAGCAATTACCCACTGCAAAAATGGACAATTACTTATCTTTCATGTGTTAAGGCCACAGACACACTTGCTTATCACAAGATGAATCAATATCCAAAAAACCTAGAGTTAAGTCTCACAAAATTTAATTTCATGTTTTATAACAGGTCCAGAAATATTCAGGAGGTTATAGAAAGTTTTGTCTTTGAGGTCTATCTTGTCTCTTCCCATCTACACAATACCAGATGACTCATTTCTTGTAAGTCTTGGTTGTTTCTTACCTGCTCCTTGTGTTATAATCATTTATAATATGCTATAATGAAGGTCATCATCTTCCTTAATAATTAAGTAGGAATTTACTCCATCACTGTGAACTGGATAAAAAAATGCATTCTAATGCATTTTGGTGGTTAAAATGCCATTTAGAAAGAAGACTAAGCTGAACAGTATATTAAAACCAAACTCAGTGTTTGGCAGCATGCCACTTATCCACGCTGCTAGGGAGGGATATTGAAGGCACGCTACAGGCCTGAGATAGGTCCCAAAAAGTATCCATCGCATGGGTTCAGACCTCAAAGCCTCCTACCTCCATTACCCCCAGCTGCTTTACGACTCTCTAGAGCGGAAAACAGACCACACTTCCTCTTTTCTGAGCCTGAACTCATCAGCTGATGCCGTGCCTGAAGATTTAAGTGCAATGTACCTGCCAATACCATGCAGAGATGTAAGAGCTGCCTTTGAACCAAGCCTGCTGGGGTAGCAAAACAAACTGTACTAAATCATCCCCCTCAGAGTTCTTCCTAGCTTTGCCTTTCCTCCCTGAACAAGCTCACCCAGGTAAAGCTGCTCTGTGTTGTGATGGGTACACAGGTTACTCCTGCACTGGATGCACACCCTGGTCAATCCTGCAGCCCCTGCTCCGTACAGAGGCTGTGAAGTTACTTCTCTGCAATCTAAAAATCAAGAAACTATTCTAAAATGGTTTCTGTGTATACCTTCGACATCTTTAGTTCTCATGCCATGATTGACGGTGCTGGACCTTTTTTCTTTTTAGATGTGCATTAAAGTTTCAGTGTGACACTGTGTAACATCTAAAAATTTTAGTTTAGCTTAGTAATTTTCTTCTGTGTGGAACTCACAGTCATTTTCCAGGCTGTTTTTACCCTTCAAAGAAAAAGAAGCATCAACATTTACAGTATTTCTTTTCCTCCTCCAAAAACTTAAATTACAGTTCCAGTTGTAGAATCTCCAAATCTAGATTAAATTTTGTCCTCGGCCATTTAAATAGTGCAAACATTTTATTCAAGGGTAAAAGCTGTTAACTACTTTTGGCTTATCTAGCAATTAACGAATCTGTAGTAAACCAGACAGAGTGACAAAATCAAGCTCTGAGGCTTAGAAGGGTGTTGAAACAACACCAGAAACAACACCAAAAGGAAACCCATTAAAAATGCATGTAAGCGGAAAACCTTATTATAAAGCATAGTAAGTTTGGAATTTTTTTTTCCCTGATTCTTCTTGAATGAAGTGATTTCTTCTCATAGTAATGTGTTTCAGAAAAAAGATTTATACTGATGCATGCAATGCACTCATGTAATATTCATGGTAATATTCACCTGGGCTTTATCACACTTTGCAGTGTTGGTGCCTACAAATGCAGGCATAGATGATAAAACCCGATATCTGACTAAAAAGCTGGTCAGGACTGACTGAAGTTGTTGATGACTCTAGATTTCATAACAATTAGAGAAAGGATTAAGGGATTAATATGTGCTAATCTTGTTATCTATGAGGTCCTGAAGCTGAAAATTTTATATTGAAGCTAAACTGGGATAATGTGCGAGGTTGAACTCACACTTTGTAATAAACTCTGGGTAATGGCAGCATAACGCTTAGTTTTGTCAACTTCATTTTGATGATTAATTACAAATCCTTCAAAGAAAAGAATATACTGTGCAGTGTATAACCCAAGGCATGGACTTCTAGATCCCTGTGCTGTACAGTGTGTGCTCTGCAGTTACTGTCTGCCTGCACCCACCGCCTTGTTAGAATCCAAAGACATAAATCGTGGAAAAAAAGCAGATTCTGTGGAAATATGAAAACCTAGAATGAACGTTTGAAATAAGTTCAGAATAAGAAAGACTGCTTTATATTTGATTTCAACTTTTTCTATTATATTTATGCAATTCATATAGTTATTATCCCTAAGACTTCTTGCAGAATTCATAGTATTCCGAAGTCATGAATCAGAGCATGAGATGAATACACAGGAAATGCAAAATATTGCTTATTTTTACTTTCTATTTTTGATACCTGTATAACACAAATATTCAGCCTAGAGGACTAGAAACTCATTAAGAAATTTAAAATTAAATCAAATTGAAATCATTGCAGTCTTGCCATCTCTGGATTGCAGTGTCTGGAGTTTTAATAAGGAAGACACTAGCGTGTTACTTCAAAAGAGGTTTTCTTGCTAAGAAATAAAAGCATTACCTTGAATTTCAAGTATATTATATGTATTTCCCAGCTGTGGACTATCTATAAACAGTTATCTTGTGTTGCAGAGGTGCTGTCCTTTCTTATAAATTTGATCTCTATTATCCTGTGAGTGAAAAATAAACTGTTGTGACCCAATCAAATGCCCAGTGAAAGGAGGTGGCCCATGCAGTATTGCCGGTCCCTTTGTGACAGCCTCCTGCTGGCTCCCTACATCAGACAGGAAGGCGACTTTACTGAGATGAGGGCAGGGACAGGAGGCATTTTAGGAGTCCTGTGAAGGATACAGTCGTCTGGATGCAGTGGTGGCCAACGCTGGCTTCCCCTCGTGTCCCAGTTTTGGGTAGGATGTGTGGGAGGAATATGGAAGCAGGGCTGCTGATTTGGAATTGGATCACCGCTTTCTGCTATATTGTGCTTCTCTGTACAAACACCTGCTTTAAATTCTAAAGGGACATTTAGTCCTTAGCATTTTTAAAGTGTGCCACACAGTGATTTGCTTGCTTCAGCGAGACTTCACTCACAGCTATTTTGCACAGTCAGAGCAGTTTAGAGTAACACTGATGAAAAAAAGAAATCTCTTGGGGGATGGGGGTGCATCCTTTTTTCCTCATTAGATGCATTATTTATTATGGCAGAGACTATTCAATTTTGGAATAAATCTTTAAAATTCCTAATCTCATTTTCTATTGATTCAGTTTAAAACAGGTTCCTTTTATAAGTAAATTTCAAAGAAATGTCTTCCTGTTCCTTTCTGGACTTTTATATCATTATGATTTTTTTCTTCTGCCGGTGATGGTAATGTTACCAACATGTGCAAGTGAAAAATGGGTCCTGTATCTCAGCACGTTTGTGTAGTGGCTGACCTGGGCTGGATGCCAGGTGCCCACCAAGCTCCTCTATCACTGCCCTTCCCAGCGGGACACGGGAGAGGAAAATAAGACGGAAAACAACTAGTGGGTTGAGATAAGGCAGTGTACTAAGCAAGAAAAAAGCCGAAGTTTGTGTGCACATAAGCAAAGGAAACAAAAAATTAATCTCTACTTCCCAGGGGCGGCTCAGCCACTTTCTGGGAAACAGGGCTTCAGCACTCATAGCAGTTGCTGCAGATGGCGAACACTGTGAAAAATGAATGTCCCCCACGAAAACCAAACTAACATAATCACAACACAAACCAAAAAATGGACGATTTGCAGAAAATCCACCCCTTGACCCATCACCACAATTACAACAAAGATTACCCATGATCATTCTACTCTCTAACATTGTTCAGTACTTGTTTTGCCCATTGCCTTTCCCAATTACTACCTTTATTTCAAAATCCTCATGGTTTGCCCACATTCTCCACCAAAAAGACTGTGGAGGGTTGATGTTTGTTTGATTCCAGGGACCCACCAAAGCCTCCGTATCATTCCCCTCCATAACTGGACTGGTGAGAGAAAAATATAATGAAGAGTTCATGAGTTAAGCACTGGGTGAGATCACTCACCAAATACCATCATGGGCAAAATAGGCTAAAATTAGAGATATTAATTGAATTTATTGTTAACAAAAACAGAGCAGGTTAATGAGAAATAAAATAAAATCTTAAAAACATCTTCCCCCCACCCCTCCGTCCTTCCCAGTGCTGCGGGGAGACAGAGAACAGAGGTTATGGTCAGTTCACCACACATTGTTTCTCCCACTGCTGAGAGAGAGGAGTCTTTCCCCTGCTCCACCCTTGGGTCCCTCCACAGGAGACACTTCTTCATGAACTTCTCCAACATGACTCCATCCCACAGGCAACAGTTCTCTGCAAACTGCTGCAACATGAGTCCATTCCACGGGCAAGAGTCCTCCCCAAGCTGCTGCTGTGTGGGTCACTCTTTCATGGGTGCAATTCTTCAAGGACAGGCTGGTCTAGCGTGGGCTCCTCTCTCCATGGACTTCCCATGGGATGACAGCCTCCTCCCAGGCATCCACCTGCTCCGGCATGGGCTCCTCCATGGGCTGCAGGTGGATCTCTGCATCCCCATTTACCTCTATGGGCTGCAGGGGCACAGCAGCTTCACCATGGTGTCACCACGGGCTGCAGAGGAATCCCAGCTCTGGTGCCTGGAGCACCTCCTGCCCCTCCTTCATCACTGACCTGGGTGTCTGTGGAGTTGTTCCTCTCACATATTCTCACTCCACTCTTGTCTGGCTGCAATTACATCTGTGCAATAACTTTTTTCTTCTTCTTAAATATGTTATCACAGAGGCATTACCACCATTTCTAATTGGCCCAAACTTGACCAGTGGCACATTGTCTTTGGAGATGACAAGGACTGGCTTTGTTGGACATGGAGGAAGCTCCCAGCATCTTCTCACAGAAGCCACCTCTGTAGCCCCCCTGCTACCAAAGCTTGGTAATGCAAACTCAGTACAGGATGAAAAACGAAAAAGATGCCTATGCTTGTTTGAATGAGATTTTTAAGTACACTCATTTGTAAATGTTAAAACCCACTGACAAATTTCACTGGGATGCTAAATGGTGAGTGACCTCATAGATGAAAGAAACTCATGCTGTGGGAGCAGAGGGAAACTCTCGCCACAAAATTGTGAAACAACTCTGTGGAAAGATCACTGAACAATTTCTGCAGATTACCATGCTTCTAAAGGGTTTCTGCGGCTTGGGAAGAATTCCCCATGCCCTCTGCCTGCTGCTGGGACAGACCTGCATATCGGGTGATGACCTGCACATCCCTAAGACTCAGAGGACTGGATATTTCATCTGAAGCCTAAAAGGCTTACAAAATCTTCTGCATTTACCTTAAAACAAAAAATTGGACTTTTGGATTCTTGGGAACTCCAGTTAAAAAAATAAACTCACTTGAAACCAATTGTTAGAATTAGGTAATGGGCTCTGCTGGATCAGTGGGTCTTTCAGCAGATCAGACCTGAAGCAACAAAGAAACGTTTTCAAAAGAACTTCAGTGAATTTACTGGAACTTTCTTCAGGTTCTATTAAAGACTTCTAGATGGAGTCTCTCAGACATGTGCCAGTGAATCATTGCAACAAGGAGAAAGTCATGCTTAAAAGAATGTGCTCCTGTTATGCAGTTTGCAGGATCTGGGTCAGCTTTTCACTTCTGGAGTACAGGGTAGTGCTTCATCCACCCAGAAATATCTGAGAACAGGCATCAGTGACAAAATCTTGCAGTTGGTTAGTGAGCTACATAATAAGTTACTTCTCTTTGCTGTTCAGTTTCTTCACAGTCTGCTCCTACACTACTGTTTCTACCAGACTGCATATGAGCCTCTGAGCAATCTACTGCCCTTGTGGGCCACTTGCTTTTCAAACAAAGTTCCCTTGTTCTTTCTCTCTTGCTGGAATGAGCTCACATAGATATTCTTAAGGTCAGCTTTTCTTTTCAAAACACTTCTTTCCAGTAATGTCTAAGAACTTCAGTCTGACTGTGTGTAAATTATTACAGTTACCAACATCCTCTCATTCTGTATTTTAAATTTCTCTCATGCCTTTATCTACCTGTTGTCAGTTGCCTTAGATTGCCAAGTACCTTTGAAATCAAATGTATTTTGATTTTTTTATTTGTTTGGAGACTCATAAAACAGAATCTAGAAAATTAAATAGCATGAATACATATTGCAGTCACAAACATAAACATTATCCCCTTGCGATGTGCCACATTTTGTGCTTGTGCATTTTCTGAATGTTAGACTGAAGATCAGCTCAGAATTAAACCACAGTGTTTTGCTAACTTTTCTAATCTTTATTTTAATCATAATTCTCAAGATTCTTCGTCCCTTCAAAAAATGTGCAGGCTGTCTACAGCAGACATTTAGATCTTTGGTCAAAGGCAGAGAAATCCTCTTAGACCTAATTCTTCTTTAAAAAGAGGAACTAATGAGCAAACACAATCTTGGATTTAATGTACATGACTCTACCCCTGCTGAGAGATAGGTTCCTTAACTACAGCTTTCCAGACCAAATACCTAGAATCATTAGAATCATAGAAGATCCTGAGTTGGAAGGAATTCACAAGGATCATCAAAGTCCAGCTCCTGGCCCTGCACAGGACAGCCCCAGGAGTCATACCATGTGCCTGAGAGCATTGTTCAAATGCTTCTTGAACTGTATCAGGCTTGGTGCTGTGACCACTTCCCTGGGTAGCTGTTCCAGTGCCCAGCCACCCTCTGGAGGAAGAACCTTATCCTAATATCCGACTTAAACCTCTCCTGACACAACTTGACCATTCCCTTGGGTCCTGTCACAGGTCACCACAGAGAAGAGATCAGTGCCTGACCCTCTTATTCCCCTCACGAGGAAGTTGTAACTGCAATGAGGTCTCCCCTTGGTCTCCTCTTCTCCAGGCTGAACAGACCAAGTGACCTCAGCCACCCCTCGTATGGCTCCCCTGTGCCTGCAGAGGTTCTACCTCTGTGTTTCCATGGTTTTCATATTGGTATTCATGTTTGTCTTCAAGTCATCTGAATTCTGGAATTCCTCAGCCGAAATGAGAGGCCCATGCAGAGCACTCTCTGTGGCCCTGCCATCTCTGGGGCAGAACTGGGATCTCTCCAGAGTCTCCATTTGAAGCAGGTGATCCAGCCTGCCCAAGCAGCTGGATAGAGCCATGAGCCCTGAACGTCTGTGATCAGCAAAGGGCAAACCTTGCTGGCTACTGAGCTCAAGAACAGACTTTTCTTGTGCTGTTTGTATTTATGATTGCTCCGCAAAATTTATAAGACCAGAGTAAGATATGCTTTTACTTTTCAGTCTGGGGATAAGATTTTTTTTTTCAAAAAGCCTTCTTTAAAATACAGTTTATAACTTGCTGTGGTAGTGTTTATGTCCAGTACAGTATCTTATCAAGCCTTGATGAATATCCCTGCCTCTTCACATGTTGACTAATGAGAAAGCTTTACTCAACTTTTGAGAGCACATGTTGCTGATTTGTTAGGACTGGGCAGGATTTAGGCATTGTACCACTGCCTGGGTGTCTGCCATTATATGGTTTTTGAAGAAGCATTAGCAATGACATTCTGAAAGCCTGCAGCTGCTACCAAAAATGAAGCATTTGCATTACTTTCAGTCCAGTACTCTGAAACTAGCACTAACCCTCTCAGTCCCACTCGTTGCTGAGCACACATGCAACTCCTAGTGAAAGGATGTGTTCTTGTGTTCAGGGGCAAAAGTGGCCTGAAATGGGTGATCTCAGCCCTTGTGTTGAGGCACTGCATCTGTATTGGCTCGCATGAAAGAGATCCTAACAGTCAGGAGAGGAAAGAAAACACAAACATGCGCATTCACCTGGCTGCAGCACAACAGTGTAGCTTCCCTTTGGCTACGTGTGTTAGGGAGAAGCTGCAGGACTGTTCAGCACTATGGGAGCCACCAGTGTTGCAGTGGGGTAGGTGAAAAGGAGTCCGTGACAGGGACTAAGGTTTTTCCAGCCTCCCCTTGGAAATTGTGCTTATATTTCACTCTTCAGAAAATGCACAATAGCACAAATTATTTGCATGGAGATTCAGCATGATCAATATTATGTAAGCATGCACTGTCTTCTCTCTAACCTAAATTTCACTTACAGAGAAAATACAGAAGGATTTCGGATGCACATGAATAAAAACATCCAAGTGTCTTCAGCCATCTAAGCACTACCAGGTTTTTGGTCAGCCTTTTTAGACCCTTGATTTCATCTTCCTTTCCATTCTTTAGCTATCCTTTGTCTGTTCTCCTGTCCTGTTTGCTGAGGCAGAGCTACTCAAAAGAGATCTTATTCTGTTACAACTTCCCAGTCTTTTTTTCATAATCCTTAAAGCTTCCTCTAAGGATTACTGAGATTTAATGAATTTTTCAAATTTGCTATCAACTTGACATACAGACTCAAAAATGTGATTTTTGCATCTTAGCCACTCCTTGTAGTCAAGTTGTAAGAGTTGATAATTCTGCATAACAGGTAGATAGACAGACAGACAGACAGACAGATAGATAGATTTCCTGCTGTCAAAAAATACTAAGAAAAGGCTAGTCATTTTCTTACAGATTTATTCAGGAGATAATGATTTTTAACAATTTTTTAAAGACAGGTTCTACGAGGCAGACAGTTAAAGCTCATTATTTTTTCAAAGACTTCCAATAAGTATGAGAGACCATGACAGTGGAAGCCAATATGTCACACTCTGGGTCAGTCTTTGAGCAGTCAGTCCAGCATTCTATTTCGAGCATGTTCCATGGCCATTTTGCATCCCTCAAAAAATATATTTGCTAGATTGCAAATAATAGGCTGATCAATTCAAATTCTTGCTATAAAAAGTTGGTTCTGCATCCACTATAATTTTTTTTTTTTTGTGAAAAAGCCCTTTCTCAAATTTTGTATCATTACTTTCTTAGAACAAACCTAGTTCAATAAAAGGATAGGACCAGCAATTTTTTTTCACCCTTTCCATAATTTGTCTACACTGGTCTGTAGTGTTTACTGCATTTTAGATGGAGGCATTTCCATATTATATAAGTTGTCCCAGTCTCTGCAGACTGATGAAGTGAGTTCCTTTATCCAGGAGACAAAAGAAAAGAAAAAAAATTTCTTCCCTCGCTTTCACTTGATTTTCACCAATGTTTTAATTTATTAAGGAGAAGAGCTTTATATATCACAGTAAAATCAAACCGTAAGTGAAATCTAATGCCCACACATTTTCTACTAAGCAAATATTTAGTGTACTTAAATTTATGTGTCTTTCCCAGGTTATTCAGGACATCTTATGCAGAAAGCACTCTCTGTTTTGGGAGGAAGTAAATAAATTCATTCGAGCTCCATTATGGACCTTCAATGCAGAGTAATACTATTACTACTATTTCTCCTTATATAGAGAGGATACTCAATTAATGTTCTCTTCTACCATCATTTCCTTTGGGTAAATGCTTTCTGTTAAAAAGCAATCAAAAATATTAACTATCCTTGAGATGTTAAGTAGTAGTCTTCCAAACTGTCGCTGAAGTGGCAATGTTGGGCAGTAGTAAATCTGAAATTTTCAAAGTTGGATGGTACATAGAACAAAGTAATGTGAAATCCTAAATTATGAGTAGTCATTTATTATCTTCAGTGAACCTTGGAAGCTGCTGGAGTACTGTAAACATGAATCATTATAGTTATAATGGAAAAAACAACATTTAAAATATTTTTTTTCCCCTCTGAAGAAAATATTTTCGTCTTTTCCAGGAAGACATGCATTTTAAAAGTCTCTTTACACTTACTAAAACTTCCAGAAATGTAAATATACCTTTAAGATCATCTAAGTAACTTTGCCACTGCCTCCTTACAACTAAAAAAAAAAGCCCAACAAAATATAGGAACAAAAAAAAGCCAACAGCCAGTTAGTCCTCTCTTCAAACAAATAAAATCTTCACTGCTTAAGTGACTTGGAAAATTGTGAAGCTATCTAGCTGAACCTCGACATGACTTGTTTACAGACCAGTTGGGTTTTAGGTTCTTCTAGTACTTAGATTGAATTTCACTTGCCCTTTGTATATAGTAGAGCCAAACTCTGATGTAATCTTATGTAATTAGATGAAGTCTTTTAAAGAGAAGACAATGTTTTAGCAATTTCATTAAATGAGGGATAGTCACAGTCTTCATTCCAACATAGACCAATTTTTCCTGAGAAATCCGTTTTCCCAATATCAGAATTGCTCATCATTAAAGGCCATGGCAAGTTTTGCAAGGCAGGATCCTGCTTCAGCCCAGTTTTCCTTTCCTGTGCCCTCAGACTCTTGTCCTGCTGGTGGGGCTCTTTGCTCTCCTCTGGGATGGCCCAGGCCCACCCTGGCTCACTTCCAGCAGAGAGGCACGTGAAATGCCAAGGAAAATCCCTCCCATGGAAAGCTGACATAGTTAACATGAGGAGCCATCTACTCAAAGCATTGGGCTCAAACATAATGCAAAAGATTGACCAGCCCCAAGTCCTTGTCTCAAGGCAGGGTCAGTACTATCTGTATTTTTCTTGGCACGGTTTTAAAACAATGTAGGTTGGAAGGGACTCCACTCAGACTCTCACCTGAGCTGTGCTTACTTCAGCACTGGCTAAAAATTTGTAATGCCTGGCAAAGACAGCAACTCCATCACAACAGTTTATGCCACTCGTACACATTCTTCTTAACAACTAGCCTGGATTTAATTAATTAATAAAACCATAAAAATTTTATGACCTTTTCTGTCTTGATCCAAGAAATCACTGTTGACAGGAGAGGAAAAAAAATAAATCTGTTTTCAGTGCTATAAGAACAGCAAGTTCCACACAACGTAGCCCAAAGCTTGCCGGGCTTAGACATTTCTTAATCTGCTGTAGTCATGAGGGCTGGATATCAGCAGAGATGTCATTATAATTAGTTCTCATTATTTTGTAACAAATATGTTTTAGTTTCATGCATACTTCTATGCTGGAACTTTCTGTTAATTTTTTATTAACATTATAGATGTATATTTTAGCTCTGTAAGTTACATTGATTATTATTATCATTTTTGGAATTAATTTGCCCAAAGTAAATGTGTGGTTTGTGTTTCAGGCTGTTTGGTAGGCTAGCAGAAGGTTTTGACTTACATTTGGAACAGTTTGCAGGTTAGTTTGTAGGAACAGCAAAAGGAATAAAAGAAATTTCACATGACAGTTATTACACGTAATTATGAGGATATACTTGACAAATTTTGGTGTAATTTTAAAATCTGACAGCTTGTGGGTTTTCTGATCTATCATTAGTTGGGTGGATTAATAGTTACAACTGCAACTCACGTGCACCTGAGTTCGTCCCTTAATGATTTTGCATATTATTTTCCTTTCCAGGACCTTAAAGAACTTTGCAGAGTGCTGTGTTAGAAAAATTATGCCTAGTAAGAGGAGCATATTTGAACTGTAAACCAATTAATTATAACAAATTTCCAAACACACTTTTCCTGTTTTTTTTCTTTCCATTATGCTTCCAGTTGAATTGTGTCTTTATATTTTCTTCTAAAAATAGGGTTGTGATCTCTTACTGAGTAGGACTGCAGAATAATAAGTAATATGCTGGATCCATCATACCAGTCACCCTCCCACTGCAGAGGCACTCAGAAGTTACAAGAAGGAGCACAAAGACATAAGACCTTATGGACTAAGTGACTGATTTGGTGCCAAGACGATTGTGATGTTAGAGTTGGCCCTGCAGCCTCACCACTTAAGATACACAGGTGCAATTTCAGTTTTACTTATGATGAAAGTTTTCTGATAGGATATAACTTTTGATCTGCGGTGCAATCCTGCCTTATTTAACTGGATTTATGGAGAGTAGATGTACTGCAGCTGCAAGTTATCCATCATGGTATTTATATATTGACCTCAATATTTACCTTAGTTGGAATACATGCTGAGCAAAGGAAATCTGCCAGGTGCCAATCCAGAAAAGTCTACAAAATGTGGCTTTTGCTTAACTTCTGGAGAGCTAGACACAGCAGGTGTTATGGTCCTAAGTATGTGGACTGAGGCAAACTTTCTGAATGATAATTGGTGGGGCATGCATTTTTTGCACCAAAGAAGTGTAAAGTGTTGTCATTTTCCTCTTTAAGTAATTTGATAACATCAAACTGGGGAAGTTTACTATTATCTGTGTTTTGTTTGAAAGTGTTCGCATAGTACAATTTCAAGGGTGTTGCACTATTAAGTTTTCTGCAATCATGAATAATTTTTTTTAGTAAGAACCTCTTTGAAAGCTGACTTGGAGTGGTTAACATCTATTTATCAGGATCTTATGGATAAACAGTTCTAAAGTCTTTCTAAAGTAATTCAGTACAATAGTATTTGAAATGGCCTCCAGAAATAACAGAATCATAGAATCCTAGAATGGTTTGGATTGGAATGAGCCATAAGATCATCTAGTTCCAACCTGCCTGCCATGGGCAGGGACATCTTTCACTACACTAGGTTGCTCTGAGTCCCATCCAACTTGGCCTTGAACACTTCCAGGGATGGGGCCTTCACAGTTTCTCTGAACAACGTGTTCCTATGTCTTACCAACCTCACAGTAAAGAATTTCTTCCTAACATCTCATTTAAACCTACCTTGTTTCAGTCTAAAGCCATTCCCCTTGTCCCATCACTACAGCCACTGTAAAAAGTCACTCTCCAGCTGTCTTGCAGGCTCGCTGTTAGGTACTAGAAAATGCTCACCAATTCCCCACAGCGTTTTCTTCTGCAGGCTGAACAGCCCCATCTCTCTCAGACTGCCATCATAGGAGAGGTGCTCCAGCTCTCCGATCATCTTCATGGCCTCTTCTGGACTTGCTCCGATGGGTACATGTCCTTCTTATGCTGGGGGCCTCTCAGCTGAATGCAGCTCTCCAGGTGGGGTCTCACAAGCCCAGAGCAGAGGGGGTGAGTCACCTCCCTCGACCTGCTGCTCACACTTCTTTTGATGCAGCCCTAAATATTGTTGTCTTTCTGGGCTGCAAGCACACACTACTGGGTCATATCAAGCTTCTTGTCCACCAACACTCCCGAGTTCTCCTCAGGGCTGCTCTCAATCTAGTCTCCAGCCAGCCTGTACTTCTGCTTGGGAATGCCCTAACTCAGCTGCAGGATCTTACACCTGGCCTTGTTGAATTTTGTGAGGTTGGCGCAGGCTCTCCTCTCAGGCTTGTCAAGGTCTCTCTGGATGTCATCCCTTCCCTAGAGTATGTCAAGGGCACTGCACAGCTCCATGTTGTTGGTAGACTTGCAGAGGGTACACTCTGTGATCCCGCTGTCCATGTTGCCAGCAAAGATGTTACACAGTGCTGGTCCCAATACCAACCCCCGACGAACACCACTTGTCACTGGTCTCCACTGGACATCAAGGCGCTGACCACGACTCTTTGAGTTGGCACTGAGTTATCTACTGAGTGTCTATCCGTCAAATATCTCTCCAGTTTAGAGACAAGGATACCATGTAGGACAGTGTCAAATGCTTTGCACAGTTCCAGGTAGATGGTCTCAGTAGCTCTTCCCTCATTCACCAACACTGTAACCCCATCATAGTAGGTCAACAGATTGGTCAGGTATAATTTGTCCTTAGTGGAGCCATGTCAGCTGTCACAAATCACCTCCTTACTTTCCACATGCTTTAACATAACTTCTAGGAGGATCTGTTCCATCATCTTTCCAGACACTGTGGTGAAACTAACTGGCCTGTAGTTCCCTTAGTCTTCCTTTTTTCCCCTCTATTGAAAATGAGGGTTATATTTCCCCATTTCCAGTCAGTGGGAACTTGACCAGACTATGATGACTTCTCACATATGAGGGATAGTGGCTTAGCCAATTCCTCCACCAATTCTCACAGGACCCACAGATGCATCTCATCACATCCCACAGAGGTTGGGAACTTGTGCATCCTCAGGTTCCTTAGATAGTCTCAAACTTGATCTACTCCCATAATGCGTGGTTCTACATTCCCCCAATCCCTGCCTTTCCCTTCTGTGATGCAGGCGGTGTGGCTGGAGCACTTGTTAGTGAAGACTGAGCCAAAAATGTTATTGAATACCTCAGCCTTCTCCATGTCCTCTGTTACCGGGACTCCCATTTCCTTTCAGAGAGGGCCCACTTTTCCCCTAGTTTTCCTTTTATCACCAGTGTTCATATAGAAGACCTTCTTGTTGCCCTTGATGTCCTTGGTCAGGTTTAATTCTATCAGGGCTTTAGCTTTCCTAACCTGATCTTTGGCTGTTTGGACCATCTGTCTGTACTCCTCCTGGGCTACCTGCCCCTGTTTCCACCCTCTGTAGCTTTGTTTTTGTGTTTGAGTTTGTTCAGGAGCTCCTGGCATTTTTTTTTAACTTTCTTTGTGTGAGGATGCATTGCTCCTGAGCTTGGAGGAAGTGATCTTTGGATAGCAATGAACTTTCTTGGGATCCTCTTCTCTCCAGGGCTTCATATTCCATGGTACTTTATCAAGCAGATCCCCAAGGAGGCCAAAGTCAGCTCTCCCGAAGTCCCAAGTAGCGAGATTGCTGTGCCTCCTCCCTGCTGCCCCAAGGGTCTCGAACGCCATCATTCCATGGCCACTGCAGCCCAGTCTGCCCTTGAGCTTCACCTTCTGAACCAGCCCCTTTGGCCTCTCCTTCATCAGAGTTAACTGTGATGAAGAGAAAGATAATACCTGTGCAAAACATCAACTCAGTACCTACTTGTGTCAACCGGTGCTGTGAAAGGAGCTCATGGCGTTTAAAGGTGGTGTATGGTGCCAGCATGTAACCGACTACAGAGTTTTCTGTTTGTGCTGAAACCCCTCCTTAGTGCAAATTAAATAGCCCATTGTATTTAAACTCTAATCTCACACACACAGATATTAGTAAAAGTGTTTCAGTTGGTTTCAACATGCATTGAATCAAACGCCAGCAGTCCAGGGACATCAGGTGCTGTAGGCACACTGATTAATTTGGGAAGCTCTCTCAGAAAGACTGGGCTGGTAACTTCAGGGCCGTGGTGCCAATCCTTCATACGAGAGTTCTCTGCTCTGAGGCAGGAGATGTGACATGCTGCCTCATACAATTGCTGCTGCAGGAACGGGGTGCTCTGGCTGCCTGACAGTCACACCAGCAGAGGCTCTGAAAAACAAGATCTCTGCAGTTTTTCCTCCTTCCCTTGATGGACCAAGTATGTCACTCTTATGATAATGTGAAATGTACTCTGCAGCCAAGCCAACCCGGTTTGGGCTGACTATTTGGTCTGCAGTTTACAGCAGGGATGGGGTGGATACAGCAGAATCACCAGGACTTTTATAAGGTGAATGAAATGAATGAAACATTCTGTATGGTGTAATTTCACAATAATTCCCCTTGGATTATGTTCCAAAACTGTATCCTTCACACCGCGTCTCACTCGCTGCTTGCCACTATGTAACTTTAGAGCCATTTAACTATGCTGTTTTCTTTTATTTATGGTTCAGTAGTCAAAAGAAAATTAACTGGCGTCTCTGCAGTGTACCAATATTTGTGCTCTGCTTAATGCTCCATATAATAATTTCATTTCCTAAGATAACATTTAAGATATTTCATAGAAAGCTGTCAGAGAAAAATGAGAACTTCACACTGAAAATACTCAATTACGTGTTAGAATATTTAATTTATGTCAAATGTTGCTCTCCATTTACTTTTTGAGTCTGAAGTTAATGTTCTAGCTGCAGTTCTAAAGGTAGAAGGAAAAGAAGTTAAGTAGTCCCTTTCAAAAGTTCCTCTTTGTTTTATGTGTGCCTTTGTATCACATCTAAAAAAGCTCTCCTCCAAAATGCAACATTATTGAGAGTCTTCCTTAAGGTCTAGACTACTCAGATAAATTTTTGGCTGAACAATTAGTTTTGTTTCTTTTCTTCTAACTTTTTATTCATGAGCAAGTGCAGACATCTGATGCAAAAAAAGGCGCATGCATCTTTCCCATGACAGTGACATTGGGTCTGCTATTTCCTGTGTTGTCTTGTGCAAAGAGGAAAGAAATAAAAATAATAGTTTCAGACTTAAAAGATGATTTAATAAAGTGCCTACATATACAACACAATTTCTATTCATAGCACAACCGTATCAGTTAAAACAGTCAAGATATTTGAAAAACTTCCACAGATTATTAATTTTCTATTGCAGTTTTACTTAATTTAAAATAAACAACAGAAATAAATGATGTATTTATCTATTTAAGGCTTATATAACCCCATATGATAGTTCTGTGTTTAGGAAGATGGTTAAAATCAGAATCTGTTTTGCGCCCAGTAAAGAAGCCTAAGAAAATACAATCCAAAAGATGTTGGAGAGAGGACACTGCCTCCAAGTTATTATTCATGGCTTTTCAATGAAAGCAGCAATGCACCAAGCCACAAACGGTGGCCTTTGTGTCACAGAGAGCCATATAGTGGTGAGGGTAAGTGCTGGGTCTCTGTCTTGGCCGTTTGTTCCCAATCTTTCCATCATTTGAAGATCTGTTTTTAAAAATTCAGGTAAAAGGAAGAACTCAGTCACACCCTTAAAGTGTCTGAGCTGAGTTCGAAATTATATAGGCTTTGCTAAATGTATTATTGTTGTGGTTTCGGCAGTTTATCTCCAGGTATGTTCAGGAAGGTGAATTTTCCTCAATCCTTTTTCTTATTCTATTAGCATATTCTGAGAGCCTAGCACCAGGAATGGTGCTGCAGAGGCCAGGTTATTGCTGGGAGAGGAATATCACCATTCATTGTCTTGCTGACCTAAGCCTGTAGTGTGTCCGATCTGTATTTTTTTTTCACTTGTTTATTTATAGATTATAATTTTAAAAGTTTGTAGTATATTGTTTAATAGCCTCTGCATGTGTAGTCTCTGTTCAAAACAGAAAACTTAAAAAGTAACATAAATTGGAAAAATGCTTACATTGAGCTATGAGATTTTACTTCTTACTTTCTGGAAAGGGATTTTACTAGTATTTCTAGGAATTCCCCTGGAATCCATTGTTCTTTTCAGCAATGCAGCCATGCTGCATTGTGCATCCTGCTCCTTTTTGCTGATCTTTTCCTGATACCCCCCAGTAGCTGGAACTGTTTGGCAGACTGCAGCCTGGGCCATCCAGCTGTGCCTGGCGCGTGGGGTTACAGAATGGGAGAGCAGCCGTGGCACAGTGCTGCAAATGAGTGTGAAACAGGTCGAGCTGCAGGGGAGGGAGTTTGGGAGCTAAATGTGTGAGACTCCCTCTTGATGTGTGAGATTCGTCAGGTCTGCACTGTGAAGGCAGAATTTAAAAATCTTTCTAGAAGGGTTGGAAACTCAGCTTCCTCTGAAGCCCGGAGTTAAGCTTGTTAATGATTATGTATCTTTATTACAAGAGGCTATTTCTTCTGGCAATGGAGGGAGCATGCGATACTTCCAGGCCATCTACAGAGTAAGTGTATTTAGTTACTCTGAACTGGTCACGTAACCTTTTAAAACATTAACTTAAAGAATCCGGTCCAATCACAGCCCAACCCTTCCTGTATTTCACTATGTTGTTCAGCTTAAAAAAAGGCAAACCTTATTTTAAAAGGCTTCATAGTGCAAGTTCTATCTACGTGAACTGTTTATTTAGGCAGGAAGCTACTCAACTACTATTTTTGGAAATAATGGGAATGTGGTTGCATAGACAAGAGTATGAATAATGGCATTGTTTTCTTTTATTCAAAGCTACCAGAGCCCTCTCATTACGTTTTAAAATTCAGTTTAGGACCCTAACTCTATCTCTAAATTCCTATTTTGTTCTCAGGCTAAACATAGAGCAATGAACAATATCCACAATTAATAAATAACCTTTTTGTTCCTTTTGATCTTCATAGGCAAAACCAAGTAGCTTTAGTAATAGTAATAGCTATTAAAACAGAATGAATAATTAACATTCTGTCCTTCCTTAGCCTACAGTCCAGCATAAAGACTTTTGTTTGTTTTGGATTTGTTGTATGTAGTCGTAAAGTTTTTGAAAATCTCTTTGAATTGAGATAAGGCAACTAGTTTTAATTCTTGACACAGGATGCACGGCTGACTGAAGACAATCTTCTTCAGTTTCTCCAAGAGCTCTGATGACAGCTTTTCATTCCTGTATAAATTACTTGATGAAAAATAGTTAATTTATCAAGCAAAATATGTTGACTTTCAATCCCCCCAATTCTTATTTTTTATTAATTTGTTTTTATTCCTGCAAAACATGGTAGCATTATGTTATTCTGACTAGGAAGGGAGGTAACGACAGAGCTGATAAAAAAATTCCTAACACATTCAATGCAATATACATAAACCAAAAATATTCATTTATGTGTCTAGAACATCCTCTGAGCTGTAACTGGGTCAAAAAATACAGTGACTGTAACAAAGAGGAGGGAATTATAAAAACCAAAAAAAGTACTAATAATGTATATTTATTCTAAGCTCTGTCACAGAATGTGGAAATTTTGCTTGGAGGCTTCCAGATTTCAGACTGCTTTCTATGCAAGCACTGTTTTGGGTCCTGCTGGTTGCTCACCTTGCTCTGTAAGTGGAATGATAGACTGAATGGCTGAACTGAGGTGCTGGGACCAGGGCAGTCCTGGCAGTGAGGAACACTCTCGGGCATGCAGGTTTAATGAGAAGGGTGTGCAGCACCCCAGCCTCTGATGTTAGAATGCATTACGGAACCCTAAGTCAGGTTGACTCTTTCTACATTCCCAAGTCACTGAAGACACAATTTACAAAGTATTGGATGTAGGGTTACAGCTTCCTATGTGTGTTCGTGTGCCTCCCTCTCTGGGGATGCCTGTCAAAGCAGCTAACGCTCAAGCGTACACTGCCAAATTCTCAAAACACCTTGTGTATTGCTACCCACGGAAATCCACCTGCTTTGTGCACCTGAATTATAGAGACTGTGTGCTTCACTAATGCCAGATGCTTTTTTAAAACATATACATATGCTCAAAGGTAATAGCATTTGCAACTGAATGAAGTCTTCAATCTACCTTTTGCTCATAAATCAGCTATTCTAAGGTCAAACAAAATCAAATGAGCTGGGTAACAACTTTCTGCTCAGCACAATTCAAGTAACTGGCACATTTTTATTAAGCTTTTTTCACAACATGAAGTGAAATTATAGTTCAGGAATCCTGAAACATCCAACTAATAAGGCAAAATCTTGCACCCATGCATAAAATAATAGAAATTTCCATTGTAACATTAATACTGAGAGAATAAGAGTCCTTTCTTCTAGGCAATTCTGTAGTACATCCAGAGGGTGCTTGAGCAGGCTGAAACAGGCTTCCCGGGGAAGTGGTCACGACACGAAACCTATCTGAGTTGAAGAAGTGTTTGGCCAATGCTCTCAGGCACATGGCGGGATTCTTGGGGTGTCCTGCACAGGGCCAGGAGTAGAACTTGAGGACCCTGATGGGTCCCTTCCAGCTCAACATATTCTGTGATCCTATAAGTCACACAGACTCATCATTATTACGTTTTTATATATGTGTTAAGCATACAGTTACTGTGGGGTGCAGTATTCAGTTTGCATGCTTTTTTGAGTGAAGAAAGGAGATCCTGAGAACAGAAAACACTGCTGCTCATTGAATAACCATTTTTGCTCTAGTATTTCATTACCCTATTAGATTAATCCGTGCAGCTAAGGGTTGAGTAATTCTGAAAATGCATATTGAGATTCCACTGCAGAGTGGATTTTGGATCATATTGCAGAAAATAATAAAGTCTAACCATTGTCGGGTTTGTTCTGGTTTTGGTAAGAAGCTTTTCTATAGCTGAAGTTGAAAGCATGCTTCCACCAACCCTTGCACATGAAAGCATAAATTATGCTTTCACAGCAGAGAATTTAAAAGCACGTTTCTCTAACAGCACCCTGGGTAGCTCTAAACAAGGTCACATTAAAGTTGCATTGTTTCTATTTGAAATGTAACCATGCAGTTTCTTCTTCTAAGTGGCTAAAGCTAAACTCAAGCAGTAACGGACAAAAATTGACTGCCAGTTCCTGTGCCAACCTATATTTCGGTTTAATGTTTTCCCTTCCTGCATGATTTAGGACAGCCACAGAATTTCACAAAACCTCTCCCAGTATTATTTATCTGTACTGCAGTACTGCTTAGAGACTTCATCTGCAATTCTCCATGCAGTGCCTTAACCTGAGATCATCCTTCCACTTAAATATGACACAATGCCTATTATCTGCTAGAACTAGTACCCAGATGTTATGAGCTTGTTACAACAGTCAGATAGTATTTTTAGTACATTATCTTAATTTGCCAGTTATCCCAGCTTTTATACCTGTTTAAAGAACAGACCAAGTATGAAAAATCAGTGAAATACACCAAACAGTATTTTTACAACAGTCCATCAGGGTCTGAGTATGTATTGTCATATTTATTCCAGAAAAATGACTGAATAATGACACTGCAAGTGGGGCTTCAGATGTTAATTGGGGCATACTACCTACAGCATTTTTTTCCACAAAATGTAAATTCAGAAATACGTTTCTGAATGAAAAGAAAGCCACATTCTTTGACATGGAAAGAAGATACATCACTATATTTTGTCAAATAGGGTTCTATGCAACCATAACTTCATGAGCAGACTCAGTTTGTAGATATTTAGGTAAAAAGACCATGTCTTCATGTGATCACCAAAGGCAGTAAACACTTTCTCTGAGCTTTTATGCATGGCTTGTGAAATGCATGGTGACTTGCAAGACAGAAGGCTTTGTTTTCATGCTTTAAGTTTGCTTGATGGCTCCAACAAATCTAAACGCCAGCTGAGGGAGATGGATTATAAGGAACCAATTTTGTGAGAAAGAAAGCTGAGGAAGTTCCAAGAAACCTTTTAGAAGAACTAGATATAAACCTGAGATACCTACAAGCCTCTATGGGTTGTCTCTTCCAAGATATTGTCAAGTCACTTCCAATAACACAGAGTAACTTTCTAGTTTAACAGGTTTTTGAAGACTTTCTGTCTCAGGTAAAATTCAGTATCAACATGTGAAAACACCTCTCACCATAATATTTTAGGTTTTTTTCTGCAGCACACATTGGTATGTTTACCAACCAAACCAACTAAACAGAGCACTGAAAAACCTTCCTCTCAAATGAACAAATACAAAATGAAATCGATGAGGGTATCACCCCATAGAAACAGGAACTTTTGTAATCACCATTTTACGTAGTCATAATATTTCTAATGCTGTAACACAGCTGCCCCAGAAGGTCTTTTGCACTTGGACCACTGTAGGCATGCTGAAAAAGCATGTATTTGCAAGTGTTGGTAATTTGTACTTCTCAGATAAACACACACTTTTCAATTATCTAGGCTAGATAAACAGCCCTGAAATGCACCAGATGAGAGAAGTATAATAGCCTGAAATCTTGGAATGCCACTTATAACTTGGCAATACATACCAGCTGGGAATCAATGCTGGAACCTGTCTAGAGGTCCACACCTACCACAGGCTCCATGCTTGTAGCAGCAGTTCTTTAGAGTGCCAGATCTTTGCCTTTCTGTGCTTCATAGTCTTTGGTTTACATGCTTAGTCACTGACATAGCAGGGTTGTTGTATTTTGCTTTGCTGGACTTTACCATTACACCATTACCTACCCAGAAAAAGGAAAGTCTACCGATGAGTAACATTTCACTGCTTTCTCACTGTCATGGGTGAAGCAGATTTTTCTCTCCCACTGAGCGAAAGAACCCATTTTTCATTACAGAAGCAGCAGAAAAAAGTTGTGATGATGAGGAAAGAGATCTGTACTGTGGAAATGAAGACTGTAATTCAGACACCAATTTCTTCCTTTTCCGAAGAAAACTAATAAAAGTTAATAAAAGGATCTTGTAACAATGAGAAATATTGGAATGCTTTCATACTGCTGAAACACTAAATTCAGATCCAACTGAAGGTATTTGATTTTACTATTCCATTTCTAGTGTTGATATTTTGGTTAACAGAAGTTTTCCCTTCAAGAGTAAGGTGAGGGATTTCATTGTAACATTGAGAGTGAGAGTAATATTCAAATGATTTTTGTCTGTGTGAGAAGGCTCTAATTGGAATTTTCATAATCTGGAACTTCCAGGAATGAAGCCTCTATCTCAAAGACTTCATACTTGCTGTTTGGGTGAGCTGTATGCCTCGAGTTGTTTCCAATTGGCTACAGAGTCTTTTCACCTACAAGCCATTGGTAGAATCTAAGCTAGGAAAGAATTAAGTTATCTAAGAAAGATCTTTTTCTGTATAAGTAACATTCACTGCCTTCTATTTGAGATTAATTTAAATCAGTCTCCATCCCAGTCCCCAGTACAGGCTTGCAGCTCCTCTATACTGTGTAGCCTTTGCACAATGGAGTGGAGATTGCTTACCTATGTGTTGGGCCTAATTCAACTCAGACAGGATTTTAGACAGATCCCCAAACAACAGTTCCCACAGAAAACACTGAGTTACCACGTATTCAAGTTTCCTTTATCAACATACTCAGACGCCTAGCATTCAGAGTTCCTTGAATAAAAGCCATTGTTCACAGCCAGTCAGACTGCCCAAGAGAGAGTGTAAGGTAATCTGTACAGCACAGAGGTAGTAGATGATGAGACTCATTGCATTGGCACGGCAGGGTGCCTATGCTCCTATTTCTGTCTGGGAAATCTTAGACTGAGGCCAACTTGGTCTTGAAGTATTTGTGAAAAATTATCATGCTATTGTCAGTGAGGAACAGTAAGAAAACAAATCTTAAATTCTATATCAAAGGTAATTTGGTTAACAACAACAACAATAAAAAAAAGATCTGCTTCAGGATTTTTGAGAACTGCAGGTTGCTAGCACTGGCTTCGAAAAGGACCAGCATGTAGATCACAGGAATAGAAATGGGGCTGGTCAGCACTCTGTCTATTTGCTACTGCAGGAGACAGCCACAGGAGACAACAAACATTTACAGGACTACCTGCAAATCTGCTTTCCTGTTGTTTGCAGCACAGCCAGCATCTCAACATTGAGTTTCATTGGGTGCCAGATGTTTCAGGCTAGATGAGGCAGAGGCAGCTTTACAACTTCCATCATGTAATATTTAAAGCCTGATTAGGTGTTTCTCATTTAATCACATATATTATTAATTTCAACGAAATTACTGTTTCTCCCTGTGCCTTTAAACAGCCAGTGAATAAAAGTTGGTTTGCTAAGGCAGAATTATAGCCAAGTATTCCAGTTTAGCTGACTGCATTCTGATTACTTAATAACGCCCAAGTATGTGCAGAATTTGTCCTTGCTGTGAGCCACACAGAGTGTTGCGCTACTGAAAAACAAACTCAGAAAAGACTGCGCTGCATTGGGTTAAGTGCTTTCCTCAGTGTGGTTTATATTCCAGGCAGTTAAAGAAGTCCTCAGCGAAGAAAAACCGCATGAGTTCTTGCTGTACGGCTCCACAGCGCTGCAGAGCAAGTCAGAAATGACTGCCCAGAGCCTGCTCCGAGGAGCGTCATTTGCCATTCCGGCTGCGATTCGGTTGCCCCGCGGGACCGCTGGTGAGACCCGGCGAGACTCAGCCCCGGAAAGGCTGCAACGCCGCGCCCGAAAACTCATCGGGACACGAGGCTGGGGGAACGCGCAGACGTTCCGCACCCGCCGGCGGCTGCGGGGGCTGCGTGTGCAGCGGGCGGGAGGCCGCGGCCCCGCTCGGCAGGTGCCCACGGGCGCACGGCCAGGCCTCGGGCCTCACTTTGGGGAGCTCCCGAGCTCCCCGCGGCCCCGGCAGCGCCGTCGTTGCCCCGCGCTCTCGCTCTCCATCTTCATCTCCCTCCCTGTCGCTAGGGCCGGCCCCGCCCCAGAGAGCCCCGGGCAGGTGCGCCCGGAGCCGCAGCGGGTACCACCCCCCGCGATCTCGCCCCCCTCGGGGCGGCTGCGGCGCGGGGCTCGCCCTCCCCTTCTGCCCTCCCCTCGCTGCGGGCCGCGCCGGTGGGCTTGGCTTGGCTTGCGGCTGCAGCGCGGGGCTCGGCGTGAGTCACCCAGCCC
>VZTF01005664.1:1756864-1807163 GCA_013397755.1 Cnemophilus loriae
ATCCGCGCTGTCACCGCCGGCGGGGGCAGCCGCCGTGTCACCGCGCTGGCGCGGGGCGAGCGGGGGCCGCAGCGGCCGGGGCGCCCTGCGGTGCCCGCCTGGGAATGACGGTGCCCGGGGCCGGCGGTGGGTCCCCGCGGCCCCCCTGGCTTCCCGAGGGATGAAGTTGTAGGCGGCCCCTTCCCGGCTGTAGTTGTCGGTGCCTCCCTAAGCTGGGGCGGCTTCGGCAGCCCCTTGCACCATGGCCGCCCCGGCAGGCACGGTGGCCGGGGCAGCGGGGCGGCGGCAGCCCCGTCCCACGGCGGTGTCCGCGGTGGTACCGGGTATAGCCCAGCGCGGTCGCTCCGTAAATAACAGGAGTGAGGCTGTGATAGATGCGCCAAATTACCTTCCCCAGAAAGGCAAGGCGAGGCGGTAGAAGCCACCGGAGGAAAATGTCGTATTATGTGCTAAATTTAGTGTCTGTGCGGCGTACCAAAAAGCCAGCCCGTCACATTAGTTAGTGATTGCATTCGCGTAGTATTGCATTCTTAGCAAGCGGCGTAGTTTTTTTGTTTGTTTGTTTTTTTTTTTGTTTTCAGTTTTCCAACCCATTCCTAAGTGGGAAATCAGAAATCCTGCTGGAAGNACGTCAAACTCCTGCTTCAGTTATCTTTAAAATTATCCTGGCAAGGTCAGCATGCAGGGGTCTTGGCATTCACCTTAGCAGAGAATTTACATTTCTAAGAGTGTTTCAGAAGCACCTTTGGTTTCACGTGAAAGTAATTATTTTGATTTAGTTAAGAGACCTATAATGCATGGCCAAAATATTGACGTGTAATTGTGTTTTTATGCTTACCGTACCCTAATACTGCTTTCAAAACATCAGCACCGTAAGTAATTCTACTTTACATTTATTTACAGTACTGGCATAAAGGATGTTTCCACTGTGAAGTTTGCAAAATGGCTCTGAACATGAATAACTACAAAGGATATGAAAAGAAACCTTATTGCAATGCGTAAGTATTGTAAATGTCAAGTCTTGCAGAAATGCACATGAAAGGAAAACCTGGCTGTGGATATTGTCAAATAGGTATTGTCGTGCTGTAAAAACTTAATCTAGAGAGAGCAGTGGAGTCTAGAGCAGTTCAGTATCTTTTCAGATGGGGTATTCTACTTGCACTGGTGTGATAGAAGATGAAAATATTTGATTATGACGTGTTTAGGCAGTGTTTTCATACCAGATCTGAGGATACAGGTCTTTTCCTACCAGAAAGTGTTGGATCTAGTGCTGACTCCTGCTACACTCGTTATTGGCGTGCTGGATTACAGTTGTCCATTATGCAGCTCTCTATTCAGGGTTATGGACCTGATCAGCATTTTGTAATAAGAAAACAAAGTGCTTCTCGGTTGTGTAGTTTACCAGAGACAGTATCCTGTTAGAAATCATGACAGCCTGCTTTTAAAATTGTTAGTTTTCCACATATCTCATTTTTCTAAGCTAGGTATTTACAAAATCCTTGCTTCTATTGCTTCATGTTATTTTGCTAGTCTCTTAGATTTTGATTAAGAAAATGGATTAATTTGGGTTTAATTATACCCTAGTATACTCGCATTGCATTCAACTTTTAGATTTTGTTGTTGTGTGGATTTTGAAGAGTGCTTTGATATTTGGCTTTCAAATACTGCAGAAGAGTGTTTGATACATTTAGAAAAAAATTGCTTATTGTTCTTTGAACCATGCTTCTCAAATTTGCTAATTCCGTTTCAGTGTGTTTTAATCTTTAGAAACCATTATAATATGCTTTGTTAGAAGGATAGCTCTTAAGATTTTGGAATCAAATGTGATCTTATATGTTGTTTGTATATTGTTGTTGTTTTCACCTTTATCTACTTAAAACATTCTTTAAGAGACAGAATTTTGAACTATAGGCATGTTTTAATTTTTCTTTAGAAATATTCTCCTATACTCATCTTAAAATATTTGTTTGATGTTGAGATAGACAGTCTATGGCTGGCCACTACAGAAAAGTTCAACAGCATATGGTCATTTCCTTCAGGCTAAAATTGAATCCAGTCAGTGTCTAAAATACAAGTTTTGTTATAAATCTGCTGTGCTGCCAAAATTGAAACACCTGTTTCAGTGTGCACAGTTGTACTTAGATTGCTTTAGGAGCATATGGAGTTACATATGTAACTTCTTGCTTTCCCTAAAGTGCTCCACACAGTGTACGAGGGTGACATTAGACCTCTCGTAACCACATGTGGTCTGTTGCCAGTGTCACCTGCTGTGTAGGAGGGGAGAGTCATCCTCCAACAGGAGGTATGCTGCAAGCTGAGACCAGCCTCGAGTATTGGCCCTGGATGGGACTCTGCATGTGGTACTATTTGAGTTGAAGTACAGGCTTACATCCTTTACAGCAATTAAAACTCGGATAGATGCCTTTTACGTGTATTTTTTTGGTTAAATTCCAGTGATGATACTTTGGTTGCTTGATGTTTCTCATGCAATCAGATACTTACTTGTACTTAATAAGACTGTTCGTTTATAAAATCTCCTCTATGCTAATATGTGGGGGCTTCCAAGCTGTGCATATTTAACTTCTGTTGCGGGAGAGTTTTTCATAGATGTAGTTATGGCTTGTGGTGTGTCCTTCTGTTGATGGATAAGGGGGAGTAAGGATGACTGACGGATCTGTTATGTACCATTCAGGTGCTATTCTTCCTGCTTTAATGAGCTTTGTGAGAGTGAGCCTTGAAAAAATCATCTCTACCTTTGAAATGTTTCTCAAACCTGATGTATGAAATGGGAAGCAGCAATGTAAAACCATTAAAGAATTGGTTTTTTATCCCATTAAAGAAGAGACAAAATGTAATGTGTACTATCAACAATGTGCATTTTATTCTTAACTTTTAGTAAACTAAAGTTTGGTGGGTTTTTATGCCCCCCTTTTTTTAAAGAGAAATCTTAATCATTTAATGTAAATAATTTCAAGTGTTCTGTGGAACCATGAAGGGAAGACTAGGGCGTGCTTTGTGGTTTCAACAAACTTTAATATTCTTCAAAGGACAGCTAAAATGTTTTTGCAAAACTGTTTTGAAAATACTGTTGGTTTAAATTTTGACAGAGAATTCATGCATCTCAAAGGTTACTAATTTGCAAGGCAGGCACCATTACAGTATTTCAAATTATGATGTGTCTTATTCTGTTTTCATTAGTAAGAAGCAAATCCATTTTTATGTGAAATGCTGCTTGATCAAAAAAATCTATGAAGAAAAGAAAGTAAATTTACTCATACAAACATCTAAAAACACTTGACAAAGAACAATTACTGCTAAACTGTTTGTAGAGGCCATCCATTGATAAGAGTGCAATTTGTAGATAAAAGTGAAGAAGTATGCACTAATTTGAATGGGAGAGGAATACCATGAAGTTGTTCAACAGGTTTGGAAGCTGTAGTTAGTTTTTCATGAGGACAGGTTGGAAAGTATGTATCTTTAATAATATCTGTATGTGCTTTGGTAATTCCAAGGTCAGATAAGTTTATTGAATGTATTTTGATCTTCGGTCTTAAAGTAGTCCTCTCTTTCATTTCTTCGGGGGCTGAAATGAATGAGTTTTGTTACGTTGCTGGTGAAGATCAGAAATTATTTAATTGTAAAACAATTGTTTTTCTGTTAATATAACAAAAAGATGCTCATCTGTGATTGTTGAAACTGTATTTTTGGTGGAGAAGAGTCAGGTCAGACATATTAACAGGAACTAGCAAATCACGAAGGAATATATTGCAAAGTACTTTAATTCAGTGACTATTAGAAAAGGGCAGAATTATTTGTAAATACAGGATCCTGCTTTTTTTAAAGTCAAGTTTTTGCTGGACATCTTGCCACTTTTCCATCTAAATGATTGTATACCTTCCTTGTGATAAAGAGACACTGATACCAAAAGTAATGACTGGCCTACTGACATAGCTTTTGTAAGTTGTAGATCTATGTAAGATTTTACAACAGGGTTAAAGGGAAAACTTTGTCTCCATGTGTATGTGTATAGTATGTGTATAGTATATATTTGAAAAGAATCATCTCTGTATCACGGAGTTTTCACAATCTGTCTCCTATAAAACTTTCAGTTCTCTTACTTGTAGAGAAAAGCTTGTACAACTTTGTTCTTTCCTCCCTCTCTTTTTTTATTATTTACATAATGTGTCAACTGTTTGAGTGAGGATGGTTACTTCTGCTTGTTTGTGTAGTGCTTATAGTATTGTGCTTTTATCTCAGCTAGGACTTCTGAGTAGTACAGTCGTGTAATAACTTACAGTATTGTGTTTCTCACTTTACTTGCATTCACATTTCATCTGAAAGGCCTCATACACAACATCTTGAGCCTTGTAGATGCACAGCACATGGACACTGCTGGGTTTGTCTTAACGGCTTTAGACTTGCCTTTTATTTGCAGTCTGAGTTAGATATGCTGTGTTTCTGGATTGCTGCCTGATTTGCAAAATAATGTTGATGGAATGAAGGGCTCAGGCTTGTAGTCCGATTTTGCTGTTCAGCCAGGTGCTATGCATTGCCTGAAGCAGGTGAATGAGCCATTCTTTGTTTCTCTGAATGGGCATAAAAGTAGTAAAAGAAAGGTTAAGACAATTAAAATGTCTTCAGTAATCTGATTTATCAAATCACAGTGGCTTAGTACAGATCTGAACCCCTATTCCACCTTAATATCTTCAGATAGAGGTGATTAAATATTTGTTTAATACATATAGAAATGTCAAGAAGAAAAGTTGATATTATTGTCATTTGCAAACTCAGAGCTGACCCTTTCCAGCTGCGAATAACCAAGATGATGCAAGGAAAGGAATGACATTTTGGCAACTAACCATTTGTGCTCTCAAGCTTGTTAAATGATTGAATCATGTAGGATGATTATATGGTAACTTATTCTTACGGATGTTCATATAAATTCTTCTTTTGACAGATTCACTAGACCAAAACACAAGACTACTTTTTATGCAAAATGCAGAAGCTGAAATGCATATTTTTGGAATATGCTCTCTGCATTAGCTTTACCTGCTGATGCAAACAGACTTCCTGCATGTGTGAACACATCCAACAGAGATGTACTTTTTAATTTCTGCAAACCTAATAGCTTCAAGTTCCATAGATCTGATATACCCTCTTGCCTAAACTATCACTATTGCAATAAATTCTTCTGAAATGTTTAGTATCTAAAATTTTGCTAATTGCCTGCACACAGGGTAGTTTCATTCAAGTTTTTATTTATGACAGCTACCATATGGAATGATTACATAACCTAAAATTTAAATCTACTGTCATCAGTATTACTGTGGATTCTTGACACTGAGAAAAACTCATCATCATTTTATTTTATTTTATTTCTAGATTTAATTTCTCTGTATCTGGTGCCAGTAGGAAATATGCAAATACATTTGAAATATTGTGATGTTGTTAGAAGTACTACAGCGCCAGTGTGCAAGTGCAGTCAAACCCTACATTTTAGGATACTCTGGGGGAGGGGAAAAAAATTTGAAAGTGATTTTATATCAGCTTGGAAATGATAAGAACATGGTACAACTTTCTGGAGAGTCAGATGGTCTGGAAAGTGGAAGCGGTTGCTTTTAATCAGTGGGTGAATGTGACCATTAAATGGAATCCATTGTCTTGAAAGGTGAACTTATGTGTAGAACTTTGATTTTAGCTGTGAAATGTGAGTGGTTTTTTTTTTTTTTCAATAAGAAAGAAAATTTTGAGATGGTGGCTAGGAATGTGATGATATTATTCTTACTAAAAATAGCTAGCATTATCTTAGTTTTCAGTATTGATTTGAGCAGGTGGTTATTTCTCAATTTAAATATGTCAGGAAGAAAGAAAATTATGTAAGAAGCAGCAAGAATAAGCCTGAAATCTGATAGGGCAACTTCTAAGAGTTGCAGTAAAGAGAGTGCACAGAATAAACAGGCTTTTGAAATTCTTCATCTTCAACTGGAAAAGGAACAACCCAGAAACTCCATTGCAAACCTTCCTAGAAAGCAAGGATCTGCACTTTATCACTTTATTAGCTCTGTATATTGAAGACTTTCCTGTTAAAATGTAATATTAAATGGGTAATAGAAATAACAGAATCACTAGAAAGACATCTGGTAAGGGTCTCAAGTCAGAGCCAATTACGCCTATATCTTTAAAGTCCATTACTTCTTGTTCAGCATTGCATGAGTATGAACTCCAGTATTTGAAAACATTTGTCCCTCCTCAGCAATCTTTTCTTGAAACAAAACAGCTCTGTCTTCATCCTCATGGACTGTATTTTATGTTAATTCTTGTTTCTTTACCTTCAATTATTTCCAAAGTGTATATATCTCATTTCAGTGCCCAGTGGAAAATTACTAGAGCTGGTAGAACAACAAGAGTACTCGTACATAATTTTTCTCCTAAATCCCAGTAAAGTATTTGCCTTTTAGTTTTTTCTGTTGTAAAACCTGAACTATTGTTAAATCATATTTGGAGTCTTGTGGGCTATGTTTTTATGCAGAATTGCAGCCTCAGCAGTGGTTACTATCCATTATCTGAGTAGTTAATTGTTCTTGGCTAAGCACAGAATCTTCCACTTGGTTCTCATTGAACTAAATCTCCTTTTTTTCCCCAGGCTGCTTCTCCAATTTGTCAAGTTCATTTTATATTCTAATTTTGTTCTCTAATGTGCTCACAGCCCCCTCCTACCAACCTGTCAACCCTCCCACCAGAAAGCCTGTAAGCACATTGCAAATTTAATATGTGTAATCTTTTTTTCATCACCCAGGTTACTACCTGAAGGCCTGGAAGGGTACTGGGAGCAGTATGTACCACTGTGGTCTGATGCGGCCTTCCCTTCTGTAGTGAGCAGTGATGAATAAGAGAACTACTTTATTTCCTCTACCTGTTCATGCGGTGCTAGATCAAGCGTTGAGTTCTGTGTGAGAAAAAGTAAAATTGTGAACTAGCATAATCATGGATATTTATGCAGACTCTGCTTAAATATAAGGGACAATTATAGTTAGAGGAAACGTACGTTGCTACTGCTCAGTTCTGTGTTATCTTATTTGGTTAATTCAGTAGTCAGTCCAAATTACTATTGGTGGTATCCAATAATGTAAAGTAAAGTAAAGCTCAGCCTATTTGCTAGAGCAATTGAATGAGCTTCTTAGGCAAAATATATTTGAGTCTCTGAAAGGTGTTTGATGCATATCTTTAAACTGTTCCAAGAAGGCACATAAGAACACTTTGTCAGAGTTGCTGAATAATGTGCATGAGGCAGATGGTGGTTAGTTGCAAAGGAATTACTAAAGAGTAATCATCACTGACACCCAGATCTTGGGAAGAGTTGGACTGCTTTTTATTGCTGCGACTCCATCTGATTAATGGGATACGAACCCATTTCTCGGGTTCTGTTTCAACATGTTTAATTGGCCATGTCCTGATTTCATGTTTGGTCAAGATCTGCATATATTAAATGCATGGTGGGCGTGCAGGGAGGGGACTCTGTGAGCTCCAGCAGGTCTCTTGGTTTTCATCGTGGCAAGCCTTGGAGAGCACCATAGTGTCCTACAGCTTCATGTAGCCAGCCTGCTTCCCTGCTGGTCCAAGTGGAGTAGAAAAATGACCCCAAGGGAGATGAGTTGTTACCTTTTTCTCTCAGACCAGGTGAATTCTCAGATTTCACTGAGCCACTTCAGTCATATCTAGTTCCTGATGTGAGTATAGGGTCTGTGTTTGGAATTCATGTTTTAATATTTTACCTGCAGGTACAATATTGTTGTTGCTCCAAAGCACAAATACAATTTTGTATTACTTAGGGTGTTGCTGGGACAAGTAAATAGAAAATATGCAAATGAATATCATACATTTAATTTTATTTACATTTATTTGATTGAAGACTGCACTAAGCATAGACATCTTTGCTGTATGGAATCCCGACCTGTTGCCAGTTGATGTCTTGGCTCAAGCAAATGTGTGATTTTAATACATATAATTATTGGTCATTGTAGATAGCAGCTAATTTTTCCAAGGAAGAACGCATGCATATCCTCAGCACTTTTAGTCATAAAATATACTAAATATACATTCTCAGGGGACTGTGATTATGGAGACACAGTTTCATTAAGTGGGTTTTTCTTTGCTTGCTAGTCTTTTAGCTACTGTTGATGCTTAAGATAATCTTCAGTTTTCTTACTGTTGCTTTCTGTCCTCAGTCCTAAAGACTGATGAAATTCATTTCATTATATTTATTAAAATATTAAGGCAACAGAACAAGAACCATAGATGAAATTTTGTGATTCCACATAATTTGCTTACTTGCATTGCATAACTTGAGCCTTGGAACCGGTTGTAGCAAGCCTGTGAAGTCTTGATGGTGTGGTTTTATAACGGCTTCATGGTTTAACTGTTTGGGGTTTTAAATATTCTGAACCATAGAAATTCCCATCATATTTGCCAAAGAACTTAAAAAAAGTATTTTCACCTGGCTGAATTTGAAGTTCTGTGCATCTTTGCTAATGTTGCTGTTGGTAGCAAATAAACTCACTGTCCTGAAATTCTCTCTATACTTTATAAAGCTTGAAAAAAAATAAGCGTATGTTGCAAACTTTCATACAATTTTGAATTTTTTAGAGTTGGTGATGCCAATTGAGAAGGACAACATCATGTCAGTTAGCTCAGTGTCAAGAAGCATATGTTGCTCTTTACATATGTCAGTGAAAGCTTACTGCAATTATCCAGACAATACACAATCTTGGCTGAGTGGTCAATTACTTTTATTTTATTTTAATAATTTTGAATATTGTAGTGCGCTTATAGAAACTTGCTGAATTTAGGGATTGTAGGAGTTACACTGAGGGCAGTGTTTGGCTGTGTGATGTTGAAGTCCCTTGAAAAGGAGACAGTAGGCAGGACTCACAAGGGAAAAGCTTGCCCTAAGAAGAGGTGGGCAAAGTGTTTGTTGAATAACTGGTCTGTCTCGATATAAATGACACCAGCCAGTTCATGCTGCCTCCAGTTACGTCATCTCACATTGCAGCTTTTTGAAAAACAAAAACCCTGCGGCTAATTCTGCTTGATTTGCAGATCAATCAATTTCTTCTCTCTCTGCCTCCATCTATCTTCTGATATTGGAGTAGATGTTACATCAGAGTTGGCCAAGCGATTTTCCCTTGCTTTCTCTTCACATCGCCTCGGTAATTTTCATTTGTACTAGAGGGAAAAGCCTGGATGATAAGTAGTGCGGAATTTTTAGTCTCTCGTATTTCCTCCTCCCCATCTCTCCTGTTTTCCTTCTCAAAAAACTCCTGTTCTTGGTTGTGGTGCAGTTGTGTGGTGGTAACTGATTCCATCACATTTTAGTATGAGGAGGGCACAAAAATGTGCCATCGGTGTCACACTTCAGAGGAGACTACAGTAGCTTAGTTTAAGAATGAAAACCTAATTGTAGTTTGGCCAGTTGTCATTTAAGCGTATATTGCAAAGGCTTTTCTGGGAAGTGCATAGTTACTCTTTAAAGAGGGTTTCTAAAAATGTAGAACTATATGGATACTGGACAAATTTCCTTCCTTGCTTCACAGTTTCAAAAATTCACACCATGTTTTTCCCCCTCTTAGGAGAGCAAATGTGTGGAGGTAGTCCATCATGTTCTTCCTCACTAAACGGCAGCATTTTTCACGCAGGTGTATTGATGTAATGCCAATTTCACAGATTTAAAAATAAAGCCGTGCTGCATTTTGGTTTAGTTATATCTCAGGTGGTTTTTTTTTTTTAAACTTGGCAAACTAAGTGGTAATAGCTGTTTTTGTTTTGTTCCAGTTTTACTCTGGAAGAATTCAATACTTGTAATGCAATTACTTTCGGCATGAGAAAACCGTAAATAGAAATACTTAGGGAAAAATTTAAAAGAAAAAAGATGCTGATTTGAGACTTAATTAAAATGCAAGTGGCTTAGTTTGTGGAGGGGAAAAGTGGCAAGAGGAAATAAATTGACTGAATAAAACAGCATGGACTATTTCTGCTGAACAATGTAGAGTGACATACATTCAACACAGTAGGGTGTTATGTTGCATAATACTGGTTGTGTATATCTGCAAATGCAAGAGGGAAGACATTTCTGACTGGATTTGCTCAGTCATACAAAAAGAAAAGGGACCAGTATGAGGATTTCTAGCAGCAGAAGTGCTCAATAAGTGGTTGATCAGGAGATGATTAACACTGTTAGAGCTGGCAGCATGCTTGGTGTGTTGCTCCTGTAAGGGAGGTGCCAGTATATGTTTTAAAGAACCTGCTTGGAAATATATATGTTGAAAATCAAAGCTTCTTAGACAGCTTGGAGTTATAAATATGCTGTAACATAGGAAGGTCTAAGAGTTATATTTTGAAGTAGTTGGTAGGAATTTGCCAGGCTATCAGAAAACAGAGATGAAGCTTGTTAGAACAGTTATTAGCAAAGCTTGTTCAAACACTGTGTCATTAGCACGAAATTGTTAGGAGTAATGGAGAAAGGTAAAACCAGTCTGGAGGAAAAAATGTATCAAAATATATATTTAGAAGAATAATATACTCTGAAATATGACACCTCTAGTAAGTTTCGCACAATTTCTCATTTAATGGTGATGATGTCTGCTTAGACAAGGGGAAAAGAAGAGTATGCATGCAGAGAAAGCAAGGATAGATGGGAAAGAGAAATAATTTATAAAAATGTTGGTTGGACTTTCCAGTTTAGCAAGAGCAAGCTGTTTATGAGATGGTTGCACTTTTGAGTCTTTGATTAGGAATGGGCTGCTATCATCATGAATCATGTCATGAGCTTTTGGATTATTTTGATCGGAAGATCAGAATGTAGATTAAACAGGCATTTCGAGATACCTCACTATTCATACTGCTTTGTTGTTTCTATTCTGGTCATGTCAGAAATGTTGGAAGTCCATATTAACAAGAATGGAAGAAGCTGGAAGGATAAAAAGGAAGACCAAGTAGATGAGTTTGGATTGAGTTAATGGTCAGTGTACTTCACGCCATGCTTCACCACACAGTCAGGTCTCAGTTCTTGCAGAACATTTGCTCAGTCTGAGTTCCTTTAATTCTATCATTATTTTAATGATAAATGAATATTCAAAATAAGACGTACTGTTATATGAAATGTGACTCAGTTTATTGCCACTGCAGGTACTGATGACTTCATCCTGCTTTGAGGAACGTGCAGTGAAGTGATTGTTATGAAATTAGGAATTAATGGTAAATATCATGACAATTGGGAGAAGTATTGTTTCTCAGTTTTATGCTCCCTGAAAAATATTTCTGCACTCAGCTAGGCTACTAAATAGTGCCCCTAGAAAGATGAAGATCTTGAGGGGAAACTATGAAGTGCAGTGAGAGTCATGTGAAAACGAAAACAGCGCATGCTTAGTGTTTTTGATAGTTTAATTCAAGCAAGGGTAGATGGTAATCATTCTTTTTTTTCCCATTGAGATGAAGATGGATATTCTGAGCAATGATAATTTAGATTGATGCTGTTAATGTTTTGCATTTATCAATTAGGAGCAACTTAGCATAGCCAAAGAATTATCTTTGGAATTTGTCTTGAAAGTAAGAGATCATTTGGTTCTATATACTACTAAGCTGCTTCAGTACCTATGAATATTATTGTAAAACTTGAGAAACTTAGCCCTATTTATAAACAATTGTTTTCTCCACTAGTTACTTCAGGAAGTCTGGAAAGACATTCTGAAGTCTGAATACAAGCTGGTCAAGCTGTGTGTTTATTCCTGTGTTAAAGACCTTTCAGGATGACTCTTGTGTTTGTGGAGCTGAGACTTGAAAGAGCAGCATTCAATTTCTTGTACTGATTAAATGCTTGACTTTCATGACCATGCTACTGCTGCTGTTTCAAGCCTCATTTGGGTCAGCAGCAGGAGTCTCTCTTACTGCCCAAAAGGCAATGACAGATTATGCTGCTTATGCAGAATAATACTGTGTATGCAATATATTAAAAAGAAAATTTAAGCTTGTTAGGTTGGGTATGGGTAAGAAGGAGATTGTAATGTGCTTTTAGAAGTCAAAGGAAACACGGTAAGAATGGCTATTTTTCTCTAATTACTGATTTCACCCTGAGGAGAATGGCAGCTCACCATTTTTCACGGCCTTCTCCGTCCTGACACTTCTGTTCTGAAGAGACATAGGCTCTGAAAGAATTAGTTTGGTGAGCAAACAGGCCCTTTTGTTTTCTTCTGCCATTTCTCTTTGTGCTTTGGCAAAGCCACCTGGCTGCTTGGTGTCAGATCTCTCCAGAAGGTTCCTCATCTCCACTGCAGGCCTCAGGTGTGTCAGTAGTTCAGCATCTGATGTGCTGTGACCACTGCCCCTGGTGTGGGACAGGAATATCTCCCTTGCTGCACTGCTTTCATACATCTTGGGCATGCTGTGTGAATGTTCAAGGGTCTCTTTGATGTGTATCCTCAGAAAGACTGCTACCGAGGCAGTACTTCACAACTGGAATAACAGATAACTAATACATACTGTTAATAGTAACTATAACAGCTTATACCAAAGAAATTGGAACTGAACGTTCAGGAACAGACTTGTGACAGATCTTTAAAGCTGACAGTCTAGTAGATTAGTATTTCATTGTAATAATTATTACTAATTAATTTTATGCCTGTTAAATTTTTTTTTTCCAATGGAACAATTTCTTACTAGGAGATGTTTTGCGTGAATTTGCCAGTTTCAACAATTTTTTCCCATCCGTAAGGATCTATATTTTATATGTGTTGGTTTTATAGTAGCAGAATGCTTTCAAGGACAAAGTATTTAGTTTTGTCAGTTAAGCTTATTTTGCTTATGTGTATTTTGCCAAAACAACTATTATGTAATTAATACAGACAACATTTCAATGTTTTCATATACTAATTTTATTACAGTTGTATTTTACATCTAGTGTTATGATGACAATTTACAAATAAGAACCTATGAATGTGGAAGCAGATAAAATACATGATTTTTGAGAGCATGGAGTTGTAATATAGTTGGGATTCTTCCCTATATAGCTTGTGAAGAATAGCCATTTTAAGAGGAAATGTTCTTTTTAGAGAAAAGTTTGATCACAACTCTTCTAAAAAAAGTTGTTTCTCAGTCACACATGCTATTAAGAATGGTGTGTGTATTCATGCAGCTGCATGTGAGAAACTCTGCTGCTTCCTGAGGTGTGGGAGAAAGTTAAAAAGAAGTTTGTAGTAGTGATGGCCTTGTGGAGCATTTTAACACACAGACTTTATAGCTATTGTAGTCTCCATTTTTAATTTTCTTCTTCTTAGGCGTATGCTTTTTAAAATTTACTTGGGCTTTATTAATAAATGTGTTGTTTCTTTTTTATATAGACTTGAATTAATATTTTGGGTTCTGCCCCATTACTTTAATACATGAAGCAATGTGTTAGAAAGACTTGTCCACAACAAGTATGTTGAATATTGCCCTGGAATTCCTGTCATGAGTCATCCAAACTATCCCAAGCCTGTTAAAATGCTTACAAAGTCTTTCAATGTAGATCTAACTTATTTTGAATTTAATTTCTTACCTTCTGTGGTTTGTGTTTCCTGTATGATTGTTCTAGAAGGTTTTGTCTCAAGCTCTAAAACTGATAGTGTATCTGCCAAAGTTGTTGGTCTTGCTATGAAGTTGCAGAATCAAACTTAGTATTATAAACCAAGTGACATTTCTGTACTCACATGTATGATGAATATATTGCTACAATAGAGACCTTAAACAAAGTAATTTAAAATTTAAGAAACATGTTTTTTTCCTCACGAATGATGCTTCTTTTGCTAAATGTTTTTGAGAGAAAAAAGAGGAACTCTCTTATTTGCACAGTTGTTTTTTATTACCCAAGTTAGAGATTAATTTAAAATTTTATTACATTACCCAGAACATCTACATACTTTATATACTGCAACAACAACAAAGGATACTGCTTTGACTAGTTTCTTGATAGTTTTAGTGTAGACTGTTACAGTTAGGCTTATTTTAGATTTTTGTCCTTGGTGCTTTGTTGTTATTTCACAGTAACGTGACCAGTGATGTCTTTACTTGTTTTACATATTCCTATGCAACATAATTGCATAGCAACTGTGAAAGTTAAGGTTAAAATGATTCTTTTACTTTTCCTCACAACTGTATGCACGCCAATGTTTACATAAACCAATTTTTAAAAAAGTCTGGATTTGAAAAAGTACAATGTACTGTAAAGGCAAAGCAAAAATTAATAAATTGTGTTGTTTTTCCATCTTTATTGCGTATTAGTTGAAAGGTGTTTATTCTGGAAAGAACTACTTTGGTCATTTCAGTATATATATTGCTTGCAATTTTTATCTTGGGCAGTTAAGGTCGATGAGAATTTAACAGTCACAGATTTTTTTCTGTCCCAGTGTAACTTGTGAGAATGGTTATGTTAATTTTCAAAAGCTCTTTTTCTAAAGAAAAATAAGGTCAAAGAAGTAATCTGGCATTTTTCTTAACAGCACTGGAAACCTTCATGACACCACTTTCTTATCTGCTGTACAGCAACTATACTAAAAAATCATCTGTTTTGGTCATAGTAAATTAAATAGTAAATAGGTAAGAGCTGGGAAAGATTCAACACTTAGAGCTCTACAAATAGTCAAACACCTATCAATTTCCCCAAGGAAGTGATGGGATTATTTTTGAATAGGGGAAGCTTAATCACACCTTTTAGTATGTGGAAGATGCTGGATATGAAACCATTGGGTAATGTTAGAAAAATACATCTGAGCTGAAATATTTTTCCATATGCCACAATCTTCATGAGGGCTATACTAAGCAGAGCGTCGTAAACAATTCGGTTGATGCATAGGAATTCATCTCAACTGTGTTAGCCTTGCAGTAGAGATGGGTGAAAAGCAGAAAATATTTGTAGTTCCCCCCAGAAAGTCACACCTTAAAATAGGAATGCACTGAACACTCAAAAGCAAAAGATCCTGCAGAATCAGAATGCCATTTCTGAGGCCATTTTTAAAGTGAAATACTTGAAGAGTATTATGATCCATTATATAATTTGCTTGCAGAGTGTCTGTTATTGTTGTAGTTGAATACTTTTTTACCCAGGGGTTGTTAGTTACACAAAGCTGATGGGCCAGTGATGGGCCATATCGTAAAACACTACATGTCTCTGAGGGAGGGGCTGGAATTCTTCATGTCCTGAAACACCGTTTTGAGGACTGACCAATAAAAGTGAAGACAAGTAACTGAAACAGCTTTGCCATGAATGTAGACTATTGAAAGAAGTTTTAAAGAATTAAATACTCAAAAATACCTTGTGAATGCTAGTATGGTGGTAGTTTTTTTTTCAGACACTGCATTGAAGGGGACCTTTTAAAAATTAAAGGTGCTTTTTAGATGCGGTTGCAACTAGTCATCTTAGAACTGTTGGTTGTATCTCCTAAGCTGCTCTCATCAATGGAAAACAGAAGTGTAGACGATGTCTCTGAAAAGTAATTGAAAAAATAATTGAAGTAGGCCACTAACTACTCTATGTTCTCTTTTCTCAATGGGAGGAATTAAGAAATACACCCTTTCGTACTTTTCTGAATGTTCAATTTGTCACCCTTTTCCCAGCAGGAGAGTTGTGCTCAATGGCATATCTTGTAGTTTGATTTCATTTGTGCTGTAAGCAGAGCAGTTTTTATTGAACTTACAAGAAGATGCACACATTAGTATAGTGGATTATGTAGTGAATTTATATTTTGACTGACATAAAATATTAAGACTCATAACCATTTCTCTAGGACAAGAAATATGTAAAGCAACGGGGAGAGAAGTACTTACTGCACTGTACCACTGGCACAGAGCAGTGGTATATTAAAGTGTACTCTTGGTGAAAGATGAATGGGGAAAAAGAGAAATGTACCATTCCAGCAAGTCTGGGGTATGGACAAAGTTGTCACTGCAGGAGAATTTAGAATGGAAAGGGCTCTACACATATTATATATTTTTTAAATGTTCAAAAGAGGCAGACGAACTTAAAAGCCAGGAATGAATAAAGCTGGCAAGTTTTCCTTTCTGCTCCATCCACACAGTTTGTTAAATGATTCTCCTTGCTCTGGTTGCAGAGAGCCTGCCAGGAGTGCATTAAGCATCATGATTAACGTCTGTCACGTTTGTTCTCTCATCTTCTCCCCAGCAGGTGGTGTGTATATGCAGTGCACTTTTAAATTTTTTTTTAGGTTTAAAGAAAAGACTCTGCGAAGATGCGTATATGTGTAAAAGGAGGCAATGTCAAATAAGTGGAACATGTGCTTGGAGCAGAAAGGGCTTGTGATATTCCTGAGTTCCTGAAAACTGGGCTGAACAAGGAACAAAGTGTCTCCAGGAAGATTCTGTCTCCATTGCAGCTGATTTCTGCTCTTGTTCTAGAGATGGCTTGTGAGCCACAAGTAGTAAAATAACTGTCTTTGTCCCTTAAGATTGGGTTAACACTGGAGGCAGCCTGGACTGTAGCAACCATACCCTGGAGAGTCTGGGATCTCAAAGAGCAAAGTAATGATCCTGAATTTTGGAAGAGCAAACTTGCACTTGTTGAAGGAGTTGGTGAATGAGATGCCCTGGGGAATTGTCCTCAGGGACAAAGGAACCAACCGGAGCTGGCAACTCTTTAAGGCCACTTTGCTTAGAGCACAGGAGCTCTCCATCCCAATCTGTACAGAATCAGGCAAGGCAGGCTGGAAATTGGCATGGCTGAGCAATGATCTGCTCCTCTCACTGAGGAGTAAGAAGGAAATGCAAAGCTAATGAAAGCAGGTCAGGTGACTTGTGGAGAGTGTAGAGGTATGTTTTGACTGTGTAGGGGTGGGGTCTGGGAAGCCAAGGCACAGAAGGAACAGGGCTTATTAGCAGGGGATGTGAAGAGTAACAAGAGGGGATTCTGTAAGTCAGAAAAGAGAGGGCAAGGAGAGTATATACCTCCTGAAAAATGAGAAGGGAGAACTAACAGCAATGGATATGGAGAAGGTTGAGGTACTCAATGACTTTGCCTCAGTCTTTGCTGGCAGCCAGACTTCCCACGTCACTCGAGTCTCTGAGCCTCCGGGCCAATTACTTCCTGGTCTGCATCAAAACTGGAGCTGACCAGCAGGTCAAGAGAGATGATTCTCCCTCTCTACACCCCACCTGGAGTGCTGCATCCAGCTCCAGAGTCCCCAGCACACGAAGGACGTGGACCTGTTCGAACTAGTCCAGAGCAGGCCATGAAGATGATCGGAGGGGTGGAGCACCTCTCCTGTGCTGTCAGGCTGAGAGACTTGGGGTCATTCAGCCAGGAGAAGAGAAAGCTCTGGGATGACCTCACTGGGGCCATCCAGTACTTCAAGGGGGTTTACAAAAAAAGTGATAGTGACTTTTAAATGGGTAGATAGGACAACAGGGAATGGTTTTAAAGGTGATATTTAGATTAGATGTTAGGATGAAATTCTTTATTCATGGTGGTGAGGCACTGGAACAGTCATCCAGAGAAGATGTGGATACCCCCTCCTTGGAAGTGTTCAAGGCCAGGTTGGATTGGGCCCATTGGATCAGCAACCTGATCTGGTGGGTGGCCTTCCTGTCTGTGGTGGGTAGGCGTTGCAACTAGATGATCTTTAAGGTTCTTTCCAACCCAAAACATTCTGTGATTCTGTGTTTAAATTTGGGTTGTGTTTTAAAATATTTGGTCACATTTGTTATGAGGTCAGATAACTTGAACTTTGTGTGGAAAGGCAAGATTGACAGTGGCAGGAAAATTTTACATGCTTACAACAATTGCTTTTGCTTCGAGAGTATTCTGGTCCACTCTGTTGGAATTGGAGCTTACTCATGTTGCTTGATAAGCTCATAGAATGTCTGAGTGCTGGAGTGATGGAGACATGCCTGCCAAGTGCAGACAGTTATTAGAAAGGTGCTTATACTTCTGTATTTATGACGTAAAAAAAGTGTTTTTTCTATACTGGAAGTGCAACAAAAAAAATTTAATCATTGTATTACGGTATTCTTCTTTCACACTGTGTATGTGAGTATGATATCTTCTCTTAAAAGTTGTAGTAATGACTATTAATAGATTATTTAAAGTCGTATATTGATTATTTAAAGTAGTATATTTTTGTATCGTTTGGACAGTGTTAAATGGCAGAATGAAACACATATGATGAATAATGAAATTAACTTGAAAAAGCTTTTAGTTATTTTGTCTGAAAAATACACCATGATTGTTAGATCTTTGCAGAGTTCATGGTATGGTGGAAATGCCTACAACTGATATAAATAGATTTACATTTTCTATGTATCTAAACTATTTGAACAAACATAAAACTAAGCAGATATTCTTCCTTTAATATGAACATATTCTACTCTCTTTGGCTGTGCAATGTGAGGTTGTATTTGAGTACTGTTACCTTGGAATTTTAATATTATTTACACAAGGTCTTGGTTACAGTTGCTTAGTAACACGCTGTGGAAAACAGATCTGTTGATTTATGATAATGTATCTACAATATCCTTATAATTAAAGATGTTGAAAGGAAAGCAAGTGCACAATATGGGTGTGTATTCCAGCTGTGTGTACGTTTCTAATAGCTTCTGTTTTCACTGTATATCTTACAATGACTGTCTTTGTAGGGCTTGGTGTTTTATGTAACTCACCTGACTCACACTGTTGTACCAGGTTTCGTGGTAGTTTTGGGTAATGCTGTTTTACAGCTTTAGTAGGTGAATCCGAAATCCTGAGATTTAGCAAATAACTTCCACTGGACTGCAGTTCCAACATGACAGCTATTTTCTCAGACTTGCATTGATATCAGGAGTATATCAGGAATAACACAAAACAAGAGAGAGAGAGAGGCTCATGTGCATGGTGTTACACTCACATTCCTAGGAGAGAGAAGTTTGTTAGAGATTAAGCATCATGAGACTTGTAAAATGTCTTTTTTGACAGTTAAAGGAAGTATCTAGAGAAGTGTTGGCTGTTGCATGTTGCATGTCTTCAAGTACTTAAAATTACTGTATTTTAAGGTTTTGTGAAATGTTTGAGGTCCTTTGTTTCTTTGCAAACAGGGCTTAAGATTTCTGTTTATGTCCTCTGCAATACATTACAGAAGAATTTAGAAACTGAGAAGCTTCTAACACTAGCTAATTGTTTAAAATGCCTGCGAAAGCCAAAATTAAGCAAGGACCTCTGGGACAGATGGAGTGTTATTAAAATCTTGGAGCCTACTTTAATCACAGACCCAACCCCATGAAAAAATGCAAATTAATTTAACAAATTTATATATAAACCAAACTAAAAGTCTTGTATGACGAGGCCTGAATTTAGTCTCTTGTTCTATATGCTTTAGAATATGAAATTCAATACATTTAAATAACTGTGAGGCCAGATAATAGGGAGTTTTGTGCAGGGCAAAACATATTTGTATTATATAATGAAATAATAATAGTTTTGTCTTTCTGCCTATTGTATTTGCCTGTTTCCTTGTGAAATGAAGTTATTCAGGTTCCTGTAAGGCTGAGATAATTTACAAAGACGAAATACACCTAATTTCTTCAGGTTGCTTCTGTATGTAATGCAAGAATGCAGAGATAATTATTATTACTTTAAAAGTTCCATTCACAGGCCTCAGCTCAGCTGAATGTTTTGCTTCCTGCTTTCAAATGCTTGTAACCTTTTGTGGTTGTTTCACTATTGTCATATCCCTTGACTGGAAAACTGTGGGCGGCTTTCATCTTGCCTACCTTTGACATATCCCACACCGATGTACGTAAGCCAAAATCATTGTAATAGTCCTGTTTTTGTAGTTGGTGGAGAAATAAATGCTTTAAGATTTCAGTTCATCTGACTCATTTTATGCTAGATGAAACAGACTTTATTCATCATTAATTACGTTAACTTAGTCTGCATGAGTTGGCTCGGATATAGAGGCTTATCTTTCACGAAGTGAATCTTCTGTGAGAGAACCAGTTTACAATGGCTGTCCCTGGACAGCTGTCAGAACCAAGTATCTTAATTTCCTGGAGCTCATACCAATTCAGGTTTCCAGTCCTTTGGTGTTTCATAGGCACTCGAACAAGTTTGTGGGAGAGGAAAGATTTCAGTTGTTCTGCTCCATTTTTAAGCCTGTTTTTGAGCTCTCCCTGTCACTTCACTGCACAATGCATCCCTGCGCAATTGCCTTCACATTCTTGTGTTATTCAAACCTGCATCAACAAAACAAACAACTACAAAAAAAATTCCAACATTTTCTATCTCAAAATGGTTTTGTATCTCTCTCATGGTTTTAGCAGAAAAATACCGGTTGTTCTGTTTTTGGTGATCTCTTTCTGCATCTCCAGGCTGCACTTGAAGAATGTGTTCATGGCTGATCCCCACAATTCAATAAAGATAAGAACAGACAGGAGTAGGTCCAAAAGAGGGCCACAAAGGTGATCGAAGGGCAGGAGAACTTGCCCTTTGAGGGAAGATTGAAGGCATTAGGTGTTTTCTTCCTGGAGAAGACTCAAGAAGGGCCTCACTGCAGTGTCCCAGTACTGACAGGGCAGCTACAAAGAGGCAGGAGGCTCTCTCTTTGCAAGGAACCACATGAAGAAGACAAGGGTACAGGTTGCACTGGGAGAACGTTTATCTTGACACAAGAATTTATTTATTTATTTATTTATTTATTTATTTGTTACAGTAAGAACATTCTCTCCAGGGATGTAGCAGTCTTCATCACTGGAGGTTTTCAAAATGCAGTTGGTCAGGAGGCTAGGTAATCTCACCTGGGATGGCTATCCCATGTAAGCCTGATCTGGATGGCCTTTTGAGGTCCCTTCCAACCTGGGCTGTTTAGTGATCATATGACAGATCTGAAATTTATGTCGGTATTGTCTTGGGTCTAATAACCAAGGACAGTTGTGAATTCCTCAGGCACGTTTGTGAGGAAAATTAGGTGAATTCAAAGAATTTATTTTGTATTGATGAGTTTATGGAGATTGGATTTGTTATAAGCTTTCTTAAAACTAATAGTGCAGGGCTTATTCAACTCAGATTTATAAATTTTGAGCTACATGTTAGACTGATATTTAAAAAAAATTGTCATATAGCCTGAGGAAAAAAAGGTTTCACAGCCAATTAAAAATATTGCAAAAAGTCTGAATTTAGTCATATGCCTTTTAAAATCTTAATGAGAAATATAGAGCAACGCAGCAATAAGCATCTCTGCTATTTAGAAAATATATTTCTAAATGCATCTCTTAAAAGGAAATTACACGGAATTGGATTGGTCTCTGAGACTACGTGCAGAGGACAGTGAGGTAAAAGCTTTTGTGACATCCAGAAATACATGATGACACTGTATGGTAGGCTGTCCAATGAGCAGTGACCTTATTCTTCCAAGACACAGGATCGCAGTCACTTGGGGCACTCCTGCAGCCAGACAGCAAAGAAGGGCCATACTCTTTTATTTAGGGTGTGATGGAGTGCTGGTTTATTTTTCCTTCTTTCCCCCAGTTTATTTTTGTCCTTTCAGAATGATTTGATTAATTGATATTCAGTGTTTGGAAACCTTTCTATAGTCTTTCATTAAACAAAAAAATTAATTTGCTAAATCCAAGTCAGCAATTTCTCTCTTCTCTCCAAGCTCTCTATTTGTTTCCTAGCCTCCTGTGTGCTCTTTTATTAAAAAGGAAGACATACAAATTCTTGGACAGAAGATCTAGGTGCATGGAACTGGATATCTAGTAATTCTTAAATTTGTAGAATAAAGATCTGTCCTTTTTCGCATATACAAATACTATTCAGTAAATTCTATTGAAATGTAACTTTTTCTGTTAGCTTCCAAGCTCAAAGAAAAATTCGGCTGCTGTTGGTGATAACTCTGTAGGCAATGAAAGCAGTACTTTCAGAGTACTCTGCTGGTTAGTCCTGAGGCTTTTTTACTTACCAGGCTCTCGGAGGTGGTAGTTGGCATTAGGACGCTCGTTAGTCAGGGCTGCAACACCAGTGAATTCCACTGACTGCGCGTCTCATAGCATAAAGCAGTGGCCGTGGCCTTGCAGGGGCTCGATTTACTGCAGATTGAAAAGGGGACCATATTGTGACACTCTGCCTGTACAAGGACCAGAATTCTCCCTTTTTTATCCATGTGAATTTCTGCCCACAGCAAAGCATCGTGCTGCCTTTCTGGGGACGTACGCACTCACTCGGTAATGCAGTTTCCAGCAAGCAAGTACCCACCTTGTTCTGTCTTTCGAGTGTTTACTTCCCAGTTGTGTTGAAACGTGGAGGCTGCTTTCTGCTGTTGCCCTTTAGCTCTTTGCCTGGGCCTGCTGGATGATGTGCTCTTACAACTTTTGAAAAAGCAAGATTCAAATAGCTGTTAACCCTATGATATTTTTTTCCCCCTGTTTGATTAACAAAGGTGAACAATGTCTATTTTGAGGTTGGAAAAAACTTTTACTAATATTTTAGAAGTGCAGGTCCTTCCGCATTACCTCTAGATTTCCTTCTACATCAGTACGACTTATCTTCGATGTGAATAAAGTATTTTACTAAGAATGAAACACTATCACAGCATGTTCTTGTTTGGTGGTTGATGTTACAGATTTATTACTAACTAATAACGTGGAACTGTATTTCACAGAGAAAGAGAAGTTCACAGTTGGCCCATGTATGGCTGTTGTCTGACTGTTGTCACTCACCAAGTTTGATTAACAACTCACCAAGTTGTTGATTAAAAAACTTCTGAAGAGACCTTGAGGCTGGTGAGCAGAATAATCTATCATCTGTCACAGTGAGAGAACCCACAGAAGTGTTTTCTTTGAAAGAAGATAAAATTCCTTATTTAAAAAGATTGTTTCTTAAGCATTTAATACTTAAACTGTTACATAGTCAGATATTTTAATTAATGGGAAAATATTCCATTTGATTTATTGTTACTTGTTCTTTTTTGAGGGGTTCTTTACCTTCTCATTTAATTGTGGAGCGAAATTTTGCATAAGATAGACATTTAATATTACATTTCTGGCCTAGTTATAAATATACCCACAATCTCACAAATATTATTCTGACATTATCTGTGAGGTGAAAGGGAAGTTATGAATACGCTTCTTGTTCTGTCTTTATAATACCTTATGTAAGATATATACTTCAGACTATACATAAATGAGCATTTTCTTTTTTCATAGAACAGTTCCAGTATAATGACAAATTATACTTTATGGACATTTATGTTAGTTTACTTTGAATATTGATTCGATTTTTGACCAGCAAGGATATCTGGTGGAAATATATCAGCTCCGTAGCAATATTCTTTGCAAATAAAATACATGGAAAAATAGTGAATCTGTTTAGATAGTGAATGTCATGTTTGTCTGACTAGCATTTAGTGTTAATTTTCATTTTGTCAATTAATATAGTAATGTATAAAACCAGAAGAGAGCACCTCTTTAACCCCAAGTTTTTTTATTGATGATAAAATCCTATCTGTTTAAAAGTAGAAGGTGCCCTTCATGTTTGGGTGTTCCCTTAGGTAATGATGAGAGTGAGTGAACCCTATACCTGTGTTGAGTCCTTTCCTAATGCACTGCTGGAAGGGCTCTGAATGGTAGTGGGAGAAAAAGCCCAGGGTGTGACAGTTGGAAAGTTATGGGTGAGCTGGATAAGGGAAATTCTGTGGAAATGGGACGCACTGTTTTTGCAAGCATCTTTGTTATTTCTTACAAGGGAAAAGACACCAAAGACTTGTCCTTGCTTTAGCTGGCTCATAGTGATAGTCTAGGTAGGACACAAGTTATTGTAGTGCTTGGCACTCAAGGAAGTGAGAGCAAAGAGCCTGAGGCTGTTTCAGCTCTGGCACGAGTGACCAAGCATGTACCCAGTGCAGGTCTGTGGTAGGAAGCTGTACTCAGCGCACACCAGTAAGGAAATAAGGTAATAATATCTAGTGGTGGAAAAGTGTCATTTTGTCTACCCTAAGTGCAAATAAATTAGTATTGATGAAGGCACTAATAAAAATTAAATGAAAAATCAATGTAATTGTTCCCATCTTTCTGTGTGTCTTTTTATAAATATATAGCTAATGCATGCATTTGTCTTAGTGTAGTGCATGGAAGAGCTAGAGACTGGAAACCAAGTTTGTGTCATTTTAGCCCATCTTGCACTGCAGTAGGACTGTGTTTACCTAAATTATGCTGACTATGTGTTTTTCTAATCTGTTCTTAAAATTTAGTTTGCTTAGTCCTTGTTGTGTTATGTCCTTATAATTCTTATTTTTGCTGAAATTCATCTTATTTTCTATAGCTTTATCTTAATTATTTTTCTTCTTTCCTAGTGAGTATTGAGAGAAATTGCTACCTCTGCTTTTTTGTAATGTTTTATATATATTGTAATGCTGTTCCCATAGCTCACGTTAGACTTTCTTTTTAGAATGAAAAACCCCTGCATTTCTCTAGTCCTTTCTAATACTTTAAGAAACTCTTATAATTCCTGCTGCTTTCCACAGATTCCTCCTAGTTTGTCTTTTTTCAGAGCTACACTTACATTTTAACAACAATATCATATATATTATACTGATGACTTGCATTTAGCCTGTCTTCTCTTATCACTTCCAGAGATTCTGTTCCCAACTGTTGTATAGACAAAAATGAGCTAATGGGAACTCTGACACTGAAAACTTCTGAGAAGGTATCTAAAAGGAGGAAAACATGTCAGGTGGCTCAAACAGGCGTCTCCAAAGAAGAACAAGTTATTTACTGTCTGTAGTGAGCTGATTATGTGAATGCTTCTGTCGTATTACTTTGATTTCGTAATGCAGCTGATGCCAGAACTTGCAATCCTCACTAGTGGGTGGTGCCAGTAGGGCAGCAGGCTGTGGTCATGGTAGGGTCAGAGTGCATTAAGAAGAGCCATGGCTGCCCAAAGTGGTGGTCCTGTCCAGCGAGACAACTGCTACGATCTGAGGAGACCTAATTTCTGTGCAGGTCTTCTTAGTTCTGCTGGTTCACAGGACAGTTACTTTGTTTCTTTACACCTGAGTGCTCTTTTTTTCTATTAAATGAGGATACTGATTTGCTCTGCCTGTGAGAAGCTCTATGTAAGAACTAAATTGTATTCTTTTTGTTCTTACAAACATGTTTTGAAATTATATGGTAGGATACTGCTACATGTAAAAAAATAAATAAAAGGTATACTCTTGAATGTGTATAGGTTTATTTCAAAACAGTGTGAAACATTGCTTCAGTTATTAGGCACCTGATTTTTCTGTTTAAAGTGTACATTAATTGAAGAACTATTGGAACATTGTGAGGGTAGCTTTATTGCACAATTGCATGATTTTTAAAAGATGCAGTGGAAGCACCTGAAATTAAAGGATGTATTTGGCCCTATATCTGCTTCCTGTTTAGTACTGAAAAACATTAAATCCCCCTGAGCACCCCCCCAAATTTCCTGAGAGAAACAGTCCAAAATGCTGGCAGGATTAGATGTTTCAGCAGCAGCCTTCTGATGAGAATTACAATTCACTTCATATACTGAGTAATTAGGGATCAGACTGTCTGTATAAGATGAAATGTCAAATTACTTTTAGCAGAGCCTCTGTTTCTGAGGAAGAGAACTCTGCATGTATTCCTGGATACCTACATTCAGCAAAGTATGCATGAAAACTTGGGAAATGAAGTGACCAAATATTTTTAAATTCTTTTAAGTTTCATGACTGCAAATATAACAGCAGGTATAATACCTTCAGTGTTCAGTTCAGCCTCTTCCAGTCTTGTAACTTTCCCAGCTTATCTCTGTTATGTGATGAGGAGCATAGGTGGATCAGCAAAGTGTATAAGAGTCCTCTTAGATTTGTAAGAGCATGAAAAATTTTGATGTCATTCAAGCAGCTTCTGAATTTACTTTGTAGATTAGTTTACATGCATATGTGGCTATTAAATATTAACATAACATATAATGTTAATAAATGTATTTTCATCTTTACTCTCTTTTGCCTAATACACAGAACAAATGTGCACATACTGTTTGATGATCTTCCTTATGTGATAGATCAATCCCATGTCTTGCTGATAACTCTGCAAAAGTCAAGGAAAGATTACTGTCAACAAGACTTCCCTTAGCAAATCTTCATTAAATCAAATAAACTCCTGCAACTGTCATGAAAACTTTCTCATCTTCTTAATTCTCTCTGAATTTTCTCCACTGAGAATATCTTAGGTGTAATTGAAAGTGTTTCTTCCTTTTCTGGTAAACATAGCATGTCTTTCCATTTAGTTTAGTGACAAAGTAAGAGATGCTGTCAAGTCTTCTGCATGTGTGTGGTCAGCCATCAGCTGATTGGTTAGCCAGTCTCAGGGCAAAACAGAAACAGGGATATCAGGCCTTCATTTCTGGCTTGACCTCTCGTCTTTTACTGTAGATTTGTACTTGAAAGAAACCCTGGCGTTAGGTACTTTGCCTGTCTCTTTCTTTATGTTAGAGATTAAGTTCAGTAATTCTCTGTGGTGTATGTTCTAGTGACTTGGTATGCAGAGGCTGCCAGGATGAAGGTGTGAGCTCCATCCATAGTTGTCCTGTAGTTTGAGGGGTTGAGCTGCTTGAAATCCAGAGGTGTGCATCCTGCCATGATGGCTTCCCAAACCAGTAGTATCTGCTTGTCCACCTCAGGACTTGAACATTCCCTTCTCACCCACCGGAATCCAGAGGGAAATAATGACACCTGAGGCACTGAATATGATCCGGGCCAGGGAGATCAAGTGAGGGAGTAGTATGGTCCGCTCAGCGAGAAGACACTGCCATATCAATGTTCATCCTCCTGTCTCTTTTCCAAAATGGATATCTGCCATTCTGGGGTTGGTACCAGGTTGGTACCTGGTATTTATGGTTATTAGTACAACAAGCTATCAGGTCAGTTTCAAAAGAAGTACAGGATCTGGGGTATGGCTCTTACACCATGTAGGTCTTAATAGCCAGGTAACCAGTTACACTTGAGATTTGAGAAGAACTCAGAGAGGACCTAGAAATTGTGTCTGGATGGGATAGTGATAGTAACACCACCTGATGCTACCACAGTGGAGATCTTGTGGCAGGACTATGCCCTGCTGTTTACCTGTGCATGTCCAGCAATTTCGAGCATACTTAGGCTGGTTGTGATTATGTCGCTTTACCCAGCAGGCACAGTATCAACATTGTGCCAAGTGTCCAAAATACACAGGGCCTCCTCATGCTTGGGTTTAAACAGACCTGGGAGAAGGTCAGAAGCAGCTGGAAAGCAGCAGAGAGGCTGCCTAGTTTGGTGACCTGGTAACGAGTGGTTGTTGGTTTTGGTTTTAAAGATATTTCTCTCTGACGTTGTTAAAAGAAATTCTCTTCAAGTTCTTTAGATGAAAAATATTACTCATCTTCTAGAGATGGGAATACTGCAGAGGGGGCATTGCTGGGAAAGCTGATTTACATTTTTATTTTAAAAAATACAATATACTCTTGCCTCTGTCCTCCCACGCACCTCCAGGAAGGAGCAAGACTTTGATCTTCCTGTGATGAGGTATTCAGGCCCCTTGTTGCCTGCAAAGCAGGGCACTGCACGAGCAGCATGGAGCAGAGCTGAGTCCCAGTCCCTTGAACAGGGTGCTAAAGAGCTGCTTAGCAACGCGCCTCAGCGCCAGCGGCCGCCCCAGCCCGGGGAGGCTGCCAGGGAGACGAGTTTTCAAAGCGAGATCTTCTATTTAAATATTTCTTACAGTGTACAGATAGCTGGAAAAGAGGGCAGCAGGCAGAATGAAAGCAAAGAAACTGCGGAGGAGGAATGAGAAATAAAGGAAGGGTGTCAAGGCTCTGAGTGAGCAAGGATCCAAGGAAAAATAAGAGAGTAAAATTGGAGAAGGAAAACTGCAGGATGCAGGAGGGGATGTGATTAACGTATACGGCAGATATTCAGAACGGAAGCTGCTCGGAGGAGGGAGGTCTTCATCTGCAGGATGAACATTTGGCAATAAAATATTACCGAAGTGGAATGATATTGAAATAAGATGGTACAACAGTGATGATAGAATTTTTGTATTGTTTTTCTTTCATTCACTTCTTTTCAGAATGAATTCAAAAACAGTTAGATACGATTATGCAGTAACTATGCTATGTCAGTGTTCACAGTAAAATGACTTAGTAGCCATTGTTAGGAGAGAATTAGAAAATATGAGCAAGTTGTGTTCAAGTTTTTATGCTCTTAACTTCACAGAGAGTTATTTATCTTTGTTTAAGACAGCAATGAATTAGTCTGTATCACTAGAAGTACTTTCTCCCCTTTTCTGTATAGGCACAGACAAGTTAAGAATTTCATTTATCATGAGAATTTTTTTGATTTGATGAAATGGAGAGTTGGCAACATTGCCTTTTTCTTTCTAGTTTCCTTAACTGCTGCAATTGCCCTTTCCTTCTCCCTTATGCTTCTGTGCTGCTTGAAAATTCTGTCTACTCTCTTATCCTTGACCTTATTGCTAATTCTCTGACAGTCTCTTCTTGGGTCTCCTTTACTCCCTGGATATTGCACTTTAGACTTGGTAACAACAGTTTTTACCTGGCCACATCATAAGAGACCTTTTACACTTGATGTACCTGGGTATTTGTGATGACATGAGAATTATTAGTCACATTTATGGAACATTATTTTCTTTTTCAGGTCTCACAATGTTTGTTTCCCCACCTGCCCCCCCNCTTACATGCTGTTTTATTTATGATGTGGGGAAAGAATTCCATCAGGCCTCTCCTTGTCTGACGTGGTAACATCCCTGGGTAACCTTGTTTCGTTTTGGGACTGTATGCGATAGGTGTGTGTAAGGGTTTAATAGATGAGCTTCCCTCCTTACCTTAGACTTTTCCAATGGCATTCTGCTAACAAAAGGTAAACATGGCCAAACCTGTCCACCTCTTTTCTCTAGGCTCTTGTACTTCTGCATTTCCTTGAAGGCCACTGTCTTCATCTTCTGTCTTGTGTAAGCAAAACTGTGATATGTAACTTCCATACCTCTTCTTTCTCCTCTAGCTTGATACAATATCCTGCTGCATTTCGCTCATTGCATCTCCAGTACTGTCCCCCTTGTCTCTATTTCTGTTTTGAAACTGTTGTCTTGGCTTTGATGGTTTGTTTGGCACCTTTTATTTACTTGCATGTCCATTTCTCCATCTCGTGCCTCTCTCCAACCTCTCTAAATGTGACCAGGAGCTGGCCTATTTTGTCTCTGGTTTTGACTTTACCTAGTGGATGGTAAATTCCTATTAATTCCTTTTACATTCCCTGCAATTCCACTCTTGTCTTTACAGTGTTGATTCCATTCTCATTCAAATCCCTCCTTTGTGAACAAGCATTCAAAAGGACTTTTAAATCCTGTTTTTTCTGTTGCATCTTCATTAAGGCTTACTTTAAGAAGTAAAACGAGTCAGAAAATACAGGAAGTAAGCAAAAGCTAACTTCTAACCTTGACTCCAACGTTCCTGCCTTAGTCTCTCTTCCAACTGCTTTGACCTTCATTACTGCTTCTTCTTGTGTCGTCTATATAGGTTATAAACAACTGTGTCAAGGATTGAGATTTTCTTGCACAGTACTGGCACACTGTGGGTGTTCTATAAAGAGAAGGTGGTGACGAGGATTTAGCAAATTTAGTACATTTTGAGATTTTATTTTAGTGTTTGACAGATTCTTTTTTTTAGTATTTCATTAGCATTTTCTTAATTTAATAGAATGACTCCTGCAGTATGCACCTTGCAAATAAAGTCTATGGATTTTAAGCTCGTTTTGTTGTTTAGAGTTGTTTTAATAAATAGAGTTTTCTGTCCTGCTTGCTGCTAATAGCAGCAAACAGTATGTTCTCATCCAATCCCCTTCCTCAAGCTTTGAATCTTCCTAAATCACATAAAGTTCAATAACTTTATTATTGAACTCTGGGATGTACTTGTGTGATATATGAAATAGTATTTGACTTCCAGACTGTATCAAGAAAGGAAGATCTTCATGGTAACTTCCATTTGAATGGCTCTCACTAGATGTGGACATGAGATTATAAGCAGTATATTATGGTTGAATACTTGTGTTTGTTTCAAACAGTAATTCCTGCTGAAAAATACAGTATTTGCTCAGAGTTTGGGGAGACTAGAGCAGAGGTTCTGGGGAAAAGCTACTTCTAGATTGAGGACATCAAGAAAGGTTAGAATAAAGCCTGAGGACGATCACAAAATTCAACTGGTTCATGAAGCTTGAAGTTAACAGAGCTAATGAAAATGGGAAGGGTCATCCACACATTCTTTGTAGGCATTAAAACATGCAGAAGCAAGGTGTGTGTATCAGAGGTCAAGAGAGATGAAGCTAGAGATGAATTTAAAAGAGTGGCAAGGGGAAAAACAGGTGAAAAATCAGACAAAAGTGGACTCAGACTGCAACATGTGTGAGAATAGTAGTTTTGATCTGCAGCAAGCTGTGTTGACATACACTTCTTTGTCAAACACACATTAAACGCATGAATTTTTACCTAGCCAGTGTTCTATGTGTGTGCTGTGGCTGTAAGATGTGTACATTGGAGAATTATGGAGGGGTTGACTTAATTCCTAAGGCAAAATCAAGGTATTGATTTAACTTTAGTTTCTATTGGTACAGGTACACAAGCTGAATTTGTTTTCCAGTTTTGAATACTTTTCATGTATAAGATCCAAGTTTACCTTTAAAGTATGCAGGGAATGGAAATTTCCACTGTCAGATTTTTCTTGCAGTGAAATAGCTTGCCTCCCACTCTCTGTAGTAATATTATATTCACAGTCCTACACAGGGTATGCCTGATCTGTTCCTTCACCACGTCATGCTCAAACAAGGGCTGAGGTGGAGCTTTAGATGTCACTGTACAAGTACACGTGGATTTGCATTGTTTCTGTGGCTCACTGAGCTGTCCATTGTGGAAGAATTGAAATACTGTGCCAGTATCACTACCAGAATATAACTATGGAATGGTGGATAACAGATTTAGTAAGATAAAGTCCTACAGAATTCATTCTGTGTGTAAGACTCTGTAAAATGTAGGGCCTACTTATTTATCTTCATAATACTTGGAAAAAAGTGCACACCCAGAGGGAAATTGCCACTAGGTAATCAGGATTTTCCAGACTCAAATAAGCTAAGACATTCAAAGTCTTGTGATTCGTCGTTTTGTATTGTACTCCAAGGTAACATCTGCTATTTTAAAGATGGTAGAAACTAATTTTTTTCATATCAACTATAGATGACTGTCTGCAGTGTTGGAAAACTCTATGTTTGATTTTCAGTGTTCTCATTCTGAAAGTGATTTTGAGTTGACTTTAAACATGCAATATTGTTTTATTTATTTCTTCTTAGCCCTAGATTAAAGCTACTACAGCCTGGGGAAAAGACAAAGCAAAGAAATGCAGACTAGAGTACAGTTAACTCCATTTCTGGATATGATGCTTACATTGTAAGGTTAGACACTGTGTATGTGCAGTGGAAGTTCTTGGAAAGTCTTGGCGATTGCTGAGCTGCCTTGAATGGTAAAGGTTTAGAAAATGTAGGTATGTCTATAGCTGCCCTGCTATGAGAAAAGCTGAAAAGCTGTTGCTCCTGCTGAGTGTCGCTTTACTGTTGGGTGCTCAGCAGCTGGGACAATAGGGTGTATTATTTCAGTAGGGGCAGAGCATTTGTAAAAGTTTCTAAGCCACTCTTATTGCAACAAAAACTGAGTTCCTTTTGTTTCATTTTTTCCCTTGTAAAAATAGATGACGTCCTTCTTTTCTTTAATTCACTTTGAATGCTTATGACTTTGAAATCTCACAACTTTTTGTCTGCTACACTCCAAACTTATTTCTGTGAATCTTTAGAAATTATTCTGTGTGAAATTGTAATCAGCTGTATTGTTGGAAAACTTGTGTTAAATGTTGCTTGCTGCATGGCTGTGATTTATGGTGACTGCAACAATTCATGGCTTGATACAGGCTGGGGGTATCAATGAGAAATTGCAAGGGTGTTATTTCACTGAGCTGCATTTGACCATTTTCCAGCTACTCTCATTTTCAACTGATGTCAGAGGAGTACAAGGTTTCTCAGGCATGAGATAATGTTACAGCATTGGCATAGTGACTAGACGCATGGGCCAGACTGGCTGCTGCATTTTCCCATGGAAAAAGATGCAAAATTCTATGATTACACGATTAAGAAAAAATATGCACAAAACTGATGGAAACCATGCATGTTCCTTTTAGGGCAAATATTGGTCTGTGTGAGTATTCAGTGACAATGTTGGTGAGATGCATGGTTGTCTGTTAGGAATGTGCCACCATGGTATAAATTGTAATGGCTGCAGTTTAAATGCTTGAGTTGTGTCTGTATATTTGGCACAGTTTCAGTATTACTGCTTCCAGCTGTTTAGCATTGAGCATTAATTTTTGAGATTGTTAGATGCTGTAAATCAGAATGCTGTTTTTCTTGTTTGAAACAGTTACAAAGGAAATGAAGTATCTCTACTGAAATGCGTATTCATTAAGTTAATGTAATTTAACAACACATTATGCAAAAGAAGCCAAAAATGAAGCTAGAGGATTGTTTAACAATTAGTAAATATTGCATGAATATACACTGGGAGAGACTGGAGAAAGACAAAGTGTTGCTTCTCTCTCATATTTCTAGTAGAATGGTTTTATGATGATTTAAAATACAAGATCAAATTACTTCTTAACTTGGATGAGTTTGAAAGAATGAAAAATCCAAGAAAGTTATAAAACAGTTGATGACATCCAGAAAAAGACAAGCACAAAAGGTCAGAGAAATTTTGCATGATTCAGTGTATGAATAATACATTATTTTCCAGAGAATATTTTATGAAGTGATTGTCCTTTGTTATGTTTATGTGTGAGAATCGGGTTTTGTCACCAGCAAGAAGAATTCATTTTCCTGTAGCTTTTTCTTAAATGCTAATTTATTGCGATGAAAGATGCCAAAGTGACAGATCTGAAGAATGAAGCCCTCTATTTATCTTCTGAATGGATGGAGCACGAGTAGCAGTGAAGCCTTTCTCATGCTCTTTTGCCAGTGCGCCACAATCTTTTTACCATATCCTGAGCATATTTTTACCAGTGAGAGGTGCTTATTCATTCCATAGTTTCCTTAATGGACTACCAAGGGTATCAATTAGTGACAAGTGAACAGTAGCTTTACAGCTTGGATACCTGCCCAGTAGTAACAGAGACTACCAACTCTTTCACACAGGCCATAGGACAACCGTCAGAGCAGTGAATTAGTGTCACTGCAGATAGGAGCTGTTTGCAGTTGAGCAAAGGGAGGGCAGAAAGATTCTAGTCTTACCTCCAAACTTCTTAATGCTTAGCTCCAGTTTAGTTCGCTTGTCTTTACACTATGCAATAATTTTTAAGACACTAAAGTTGCCGTACTACAGATGCTGCTGTAAAAGTAATATGTAAACAATAAATGAAATAAGTTTTTGTGTGCATGTTGTCTCAGTGTCCTTTTATCTGTATGAGCTTGATATGAGTAGTACCAGTGCTTTTAAAAATGTAGGACTAGAAAATAGGATTATTGTGGCTTAGAACTGGCATGTACATTCCAGTTTTAATTACAGTGTTATTCTTGGTTTGCTTGTGGTTCCTTAATTTAATTCCTTGGTCCTGCACACATTCAAATAGAAATAAGAAAAAAAACATTGTGGAAAAGAGCATGATAAACTGGAATCTTATATAAAACATGAGTAAGATAAAAGCAATACTTATATTAGTTTGCTTGAACATTCAGGTAATATAGCTTTCCATGTACTTAACTATTGTTCCTGTGTCTAGCACCAAATCACACCAGTTATTCTACAGCAGATTTCTTCCTGCGAGTCTTGTCCAGGCTTGTTAAGACTTGAACATTGAGTTAGAAACTCTCCTAAGTCCCTCCTACTCCCAGCTCCTTTGTTGTCAGCTATGTGCTTCAAATGCAGGCACAATTCTGTCCCCGCAAACTGGTTCTGGCTTGCATAAAACCCAGTGCCTAACCCAGGAGAGAAGCTCACAAGGCCTGTGTTTCACAGCCCTTTGCAGAGTGACTGTATGGGCATGCTCAGAAAAGTGAAGTTTAATTAACAAGGGGGTGAATTTGTAACATATTAATTAAATCAGATTAAACTAGGCCACTTTACTTATGAATGAAAATGTCCACATGGGGGTTTAATATGTTTTAACTAATGCATGTTGAACTCACACTTGAATTCAATTTGGCTCAGCATTCACAGTTTTCCCTGCACAAATAGATATACCCATAGAATTTTAAATAAGAAAAAGATTTGATGCAATTTCTAATAAAGGTCAACCCCTATTTCACCCCCAGGAATTAGATATGCAAGTTTTATCTGTCAGCGAATGAAAATAGTCATGGGAGCTAGATGCTGAACAGAGTTGGTGTGGTGTTCCTTATGCTCCTGGCAATTTCCAATCCTGACAAGGATTTTGGAAACCAGGTTTCTGTTTCAAAGCAGGCTGAGCTACCATATTTCACTGTTTGTGCACTCTAGGTACAAGTAAGGGAACATTTGGGATGCCACGCTCTCATACTTATGCACTGTGTGGTTTGTTTTTTTTTTTTTCCCTGCCTCCCAAGTAAAAGTCTAAAACATAGACTCATTCTGACTGTGTTGATCTCTGACTCGATGAATGTTGAAATACTTCAATGAAAAGTCAGGTGTCTCTGAAGAGAGAAAGATTAAATGAGACCTCTCCAGAGTACTTAGTGATGCAGCAGTTAAGGCAAGACGCTGTCTAATAATGCTTTGTGTCAAAGAAAATTACAGCTTGAGAAGGTGAGGTAGTCGTTCTTAAAATAAAAATATTTACATTCAGTTTATTCAGAAATTATATTTTAAAAATCAATTTTTGCAGTTGTCAGTTTTAGTGAAGAAAGTTAATAGATTTGGAATGAAAATAACTTTACTCATAAGACACACAAGGTGTAAACCTAATAGATTTTTTTTTTCTATTTTAAAAGCAGAGAGAGGGGACAATTTACTTACTGATTTTTTTTTTAATTGTAAGCATACAAATATGGAATAATTGCTGCAGTTTTATACAATATTTGAATGAGACTGACATTGAGGATCTTGACTAATACTACTGATTTCTTATTTCATAGACATAGCTAGTAAAAGACTTATATTATTTGTTTGTAGTAACTATGGTTAGAATTCTTCTGAAAAGAACATAAAAGATAGTTAAATTGTGTGAAGCTTTTAAATACCATTTTTAAACATTCTTTTTGTAGCTATCAAATTACACTTTCTTCATAGTCACAAGTAGTCACTTTTATCTGTTTCACAATGCCAGAAATTTTGAAATTCTCATTCTGCTGTCTTTGCTGGCTCGTCTTTTATTTCTCTGTTCTGAGAAGATAAACATTTTCTGGGGACTGATTTCCCCATTATTTATATCTGAGTGAGGGAAGCTCATTTTAGCAAATTCTGTTCTAGCAGCCTTCTGATTCACCTTGCCTCTTATTTAAAAGGGAAATAACAAAACCTTTTATTGTTTAACTATATAGAATCTGTTTTTCCTCATGTAATTGTGTGGAAATTGAGCTTTAATAATGGGCTATCCAGACAACATCAGCATTTGTGGATGTCAAACACCACAGACCACAAGCATCTGTCTATGGTAGTTCCCCAACAGTATCTATATCTTTAGTCTGTTTAGACATTAGCTGTCTTGTTTTTCATAAATCTTACCAAGTTTATAAAAATTCCTATGCATACACATATTTTAAGAGTTTTTGCTGTAGGAAGTTGGAATTTTCAGCTGTATATTGTTCTGGAATCATTGAGAAAATTGTTTGTAGTCCTGACATTAGTTTGGGTGTTGCTTTGTGATCAATTTAAGTTGATCCCAGACTGCATTGCCATTGAAAGCCTCAGTTCTGTCCTCCCTTCTTCTGCTTCCATCACTTTCACCTTCTTTTGGGATTAGTACTGCTGCGCGTGGGCAGCATGATTGGCCGTGCTGAAACAAGAGGGACGTGGGGATTACACAGCAGGGTGGTGGGGCAGAGGTGGTGATGTAACCCATGTTTCGATGGTAACGTGGTGTTAGGTTTGTGCATTGATCTAAGCTGATCAAGAAACTAGACTTTTGGTCTATTTAAACTATTTGTAATTTCAGCTGAGTATGTGGCTTGTAGTTACTGCCCTAATTTCAAGTGGAATAGTGGTCCAGATAATATAAGTACATGTGAAGATGTTTCAGTCAAAGCAGTAGCCAATGAAAGTTATCTGATCTTAGTGGGATCCTTTTGGCCTTCCTGCTATTCATTTCCATGTGCCTCAATTATTTCATACTTGCAGAAAGCATGTGCTGTGTTAGCAGGGAGTAACTTTTTTTTCAATGCATGTGTTGGACACCCAACCGCCTGCTGACCAGGGTTTTGAACTACCATATTGCTCCTGGTTCTTTCTGAATTGTTTCCACATTAGGAGATTCTGTGTGGAGTGAGCAGATGGACAGGATTTTCCGAACAGCCTCAAGAGCAGCTATGGTGAAGTACACTCTGACTATAAAGGACTAACATTTAGGCAGATCGTGGGGTCTAACTACCCTGCCTTCCCTTACTGCGGCTTGGCTTGGCCAGATACACATACCTTAATAGCAGTTATAGTGGAAGCACTGAGGTGATGGCACTGCTTTGAGCTATCAAGAGAGATGGAATCCTTCATTTTCCTCCTACAAATCCAATTAATTCCATCTACAGTTTCTTCTAATTCCCAGTGGTTTTTATGAAATAAAATCTTAAGTTTCTAATCTAAGAACTAATTGTAAATTAATAGCATCTGTATGTAACAAAGAGAAGGATTAATGCAGGCCCACACATTCACTTTTCCTTTTTGATTACAATTCTGTGTTGGATAGATCTCTCAGGACTGCTACCAAGATGTAACATAGTCAGAAAAGTGTTTATACAGTAATGAGAGAGGTGTGGGTTTTTTTCCATACTCACAGCTTGGCTAGGTTTCTGATTTTTAAAAAATTCTGTGTTATTGTCCTGCTAACATTTTTATTACAGTTTTGGTGAATTGCAGTATTTGTTGTTGGAGGCATGGGAATGATTGAGAGTAACTATAGATAGTTTTGCAAGAAAATCAGTGAGGTTTGTGTTTTCTGTTGGTCTACTTTTGTGTTTAAGTGTTGACAATTACTTGTAAAATGTAAGACCTACTATTGGAACAGTATTCACGAACCGTGTTTTCAATGTCCTGAATTTGTTACATACTATAAATTCTTGTGTCTTTTCTGTTTGTTTAATTGAAGACATTTCTCTTATCAACTCTCTAAACATTAAAGTGTATTTGCTTGTGATGCATGAATTTACATTCATCTTGGAAAGGTAGCATTTAAGTGGTAGTTTGATGATGATTAGTGTCTTTTCTCATTAATCAGACTGTGCTGCTTTTCTTTTTGTGTATCTCTGCTTTTCATTAGTGTAAATGTTTAGTACTCTATGCAAGCTCTGTATGACATGGGGAAATATCTGCAGCTTGGCTCTTGTTTGCTCTTAAATCTTTTGCTCTGCTATTACTTTGGTCTTGTAGGGATGGTCCTTCATAATTTCCTGTTTTGTCCATATGTGTTCAACCATCCTTGATATTAGTAACAGATCAGACCTTCACTGTCTGCCATGAGATCTTTTAAATAATTCTGCTGGGATTCACATCCTACCAAAGTAGAAAGAGAACTTCTTGAAGCGGGAGAAGACTATTTAGAGAAGTGGAAAGACAACGAACCAAGGTTACTCTTTTGTGTCCTTCTCTGTGAGAGAAAGAGATGCTAGTTCATTATATTTCTTCACACAACAGACTTTTCAAGACAGAACTGCTTTTATCTTTTCAGCATTGAACATTTTGTTGGCATGTGGCGTAAGAAACCTCATGTGTGAATTTGGAATTTAGGCTTAAGAAAAGTAAATACTTCCTTGAACTGGAGTGTTTAGAATTCAGTCCACTTTCTAACCCTTCTCTGTCATCGCGTCAGTTTGAGAGCTGTGCAGATAATTTTTTGACAGGACATGTCTTAAGCTTAATAACAAAATACTGATGCTCAGCATCTGTACCACGTTTTCTCAAAGGAGTGACAAAAGTAGATGCAAACACTGAAACACATTCAGTTATCCAGTGGCTCGATTCTGAATCAGTTGATTGTCTATTGCTTCTCTGGAGCAAAGAGGTCTCAGCCTGGCTGAACTAGTATCTGGTGGGATATGGAGCTCCTGAGCGATGGAGGATGGAGTTGTCTGCATTGTCTCTTCTGGGCATGGGTGGCAGAGCTATGCCTAGAGGGAGGAAAGATGGGACTTTGAATTTGTAACTTCCAATTAATTCCCAACTACCAGGCTGGCCATGGGAGTCTCTATACCCTGGATTTTAAAATAGTAACACCATGAAGGCCTGTTAGGATAGTTAGGAGGAGCCAGACAACATTGTTTTAAGCTTCCTAAGCTGGAAGTAAAGCTGGAAGTTAGAGCCTTTGAAGTTAACTGCCCTGTTCAGCCAGAGATATTGGCTGTTCTGAAAGAGGCTCGTGGAAACGGTTACAAAGCCTTTCCTGGGTGTAAGGAGTGCAGATTTGTCTGTAGCTAGTGACTCAGCCAAATGTCAAACCAGATTGGTTTCAAGCTGATTAGCAAATCTTTCCTTGATGGACAAGATGATGGACAAATCCGTCACTGACTCTCTTCAGATCAATCAAATTGAAGCTAGTATCCTTGGCATTAGTATCATCAGTATCATCAAGCAATGCCACTAATGAACAGTGAACCAACGTGTAACTCTCTTTCTCTGACTTGTTTAAAGAATTTTATAATTTATTTGGAATACTGATGAGTCTCCTTAGTCTCAGTAAGCAGGGCTTTATTTTTCTTGCAGTAGGACATTAACATGGGATGGTTAATTTTTTCTGCTAAATAACCAGACCAACAGCAACTGCAGTTGTTAGACTGCAGATCACCCCTTTGTCTGGAAAGCAATTTAAAAAGTTTTGAGAAAAGAGAAACCTATCTTGCTGTTGCTGCTTTTAAAGTGCATGAGATACAAATGCTGCCTTATAAAAAAGTGAGAAGGCCTGACACTGAATTGGTATCCACTCCCTACAGCACATTTAATGTGTAGTAGATGGAATAAATGTTGTTGCTTATTTATGACAAGCTTGGTACAGCAGCAGTATGCATTTAAAACTTTTGCTGAAATACACTAAACTATGTTAGTCATTTGAATTGACTTGTAACATGTAATTTTAAAATATATCTAGTTGGTATATTCTTTGTAATACAGAGCAAGTGATAAATGCTTTTGTTTATAAATATGAGACATTTTCACTTGTAATAGTATGATTGATAGTACTAAACATATATACCAGGCAGTTATCAGAAATTTTCATTCGTTTTGCTGTGTCAAGTGAAAATATAAAAGCATTCATCTTAATTAAGGTGTGGATAACTTTCAGTCTGTTGTGTCAAATTCTGTTTCACTACAGGTCAGTGTCCACTTCTGTATCTTTGGCTCCAGTTGTCGGTATTTTACACTGGATTGCTGTTAGTGACTTACATAGGCAGGTGTAAATCTCTGGCATGTCTCCTAGCATGCTATTAGTTGGAGACTGTGGAAACATTACACAAAATATCTTTGAGTAAGGTGGTTAAATGTGGTTAAATTTCCAAAGGAGAAAAATTTCTTGAACAGCTATGCCATTAATATTGATGCTTGGACTCCGGTATGTCGTTCTTCTGTGAGTAATGAATCCTGATAATACTTGTACACATTCACAATGACAACCAAAATGACTGTCTAAACATGGAAATTAGCCTCTCTATCACCTCTTCTGTCCTTGCTGTTTTTTTGTCATGGCACAGGGCTTTTGGAATTGAGTTTATTAGAGCTGGAGTTGTATAGTTTTGTTTGTGGCTGTTTCAAGTTTTTCAGCCCTCTTTTCTAAGCCACTGTCTGGTTCAGGGTCTTTTTGATCCATTTCCTCTCTCTTACATATTGCTGATAAGGGGGCTGGAATTATACCCCATCATTTGGCTTTTCATTGTACTTGGCGTCTTTGAGGAGTCAGCCCTAAAATAGCTGTTGAGAGATTTTGTTTAGCAATAATAATGATATTTTGTTCACAGACCTATTTTCTGCTTTTAGGCATTAGATATGCTCCTATTCCAAAAAGCATGCTGATTTTGGAGACCGTACTCTGTTTGCTTTGAGCAGCCAAACATCTCACTTCAGTTAATAAAAAGGAAGTGTTGAATTTTGATAGTTAAAAGAAGCTGAACCACTGATTGAAGTTGCCATTCCTCTAAAAGCCCCATTCACAGGCTTCAGAAGGCAAAATTCTAGTGGTATGCTCTGTTTGTCAGGAGTTAGAAGGAAATTACATAACTCAGGAGAGACATCATTGTGCAAAAGGTGCAAATTGTAGCTGGCTTTAGCGCTGCTAATAATTGCTTTGATTTGTTGACTTAAAATTGTAAGGCGGGGGAGAAAAAAGCACTGCTGGTGTTTCTTCATGCAGCCTCTGCTGGAAACTCTTGGTGGCATGTCGTATGTGTCTCAATTGACACTGTTCTACTGCTGTTATTGTAAACAAGCAAACTCAAACCAGCTGGGACTCTGCCCCTATATGTATTGTGTACAATATTATTTTGTCTCATACTAAGAAAACAATTGTTTCGCTATTTGGCTTTGCGTAAGAGTGAAAGATTTATGCTTCTGTCTGTCTGAATGAAGATTACCTATTGTGCTTTTTCCGGAAAGGAACCTGAACGAGGTTCAAATTGCTGTGTGCCAGAGGAGTTAGTTACGTGAGCTAAACACAAAATTAAGGACATCCATGAGAAATAGTTTGTGAAAATATCTGTTATACTTACATAAAAAATTTATAGAAACTAAAGATGATATTGAAACAGCAACCGGTATCCAGGGCTGAGGTATTAAACCACACCAGGTCTCTTAGCTGTCTGTTAATAAAATAGAGACTTCATGTAGGTCCCAGCTGTATTTTCTTCTGTTTATCTGTCACCTTACAAAGACTATTCATGTGTATCCTTTCCACATGGATATATTTATAAATGGGAAGAATGCCTCCAAACCCCTGTTTGTCAGCTCCTGTATTTCACCCAGCTCTGCTTTAAGAGTTGAGCATTACAGTCTTGCAGAGGGTAAAGAGGTGGCTGTGTTGCCTGGGATTCCTCTTTCGCTGGTAGCCTGTACTAAAATACTGAGTAAAGATCGTAGAAACAGCCATATGGGGTCAAACAGAGCTCCATGTAGTGCATATCCTATTTGTAACAGTAGCCCTAGAAAAACTGAGGAAAGAATGTCTGAATATGTCAAGGACTCTGGAGATTTTTGTCATATATTCCTAGTTTCCAGCACTCTGTGATATGGCGCTTCCTCAGTTAAAGTTCTCTCTTTAGGTTAAACTGTTCTGAATGGATTTTTTTTAAAAAAAACCTGTTTAATAACTTGTTAAATCCAACATCTGGCTTACTTCACATTCTGTTCCAGCACCAACCCTATATTACTCATTTGGAGTTAGGGGTGTGTATGAAATTTTTGAGAACTTGGTCCCAGTTTATACTTTCTTCTGGGATTCAGTGTTTGTGCCCGCTCTTTTTCAGAGGTTTCTTAACTCTAATTCCTCATCAGCTGTTTAAGGATTTTACACCCTACTGAAGTAAGAACTATTATTATTATTTTGTGTAAAACAAAGCTGAGAGCAAGTGTTTTAAAAGTGCCTGGAAGATGAATATAGGCATCCAGTTCTCATCTTGGGAGCGGGTACACAACTTGAAGGTGCTTATAAAAGTACAAGTCTCAGAATATGTCCCTGAGGCATAGTGCAGAGAGGCACTCAAGAGGCCCTAAACAAGCTTGTTCAAGTACTAAAAGCAGTACTGCTGTGTTAGCACAAAGATCTGCCCAAGGTAATTGACCCTGCAGTGGAACTGGGTGAAATAAGTGTGGTAGAGAGCTATAGTTACACTGCAAAGCAGGGTTAGTGGAAAAGAATAGGCTTATTAGATCATTTTTGTCAAATTAAATATATGTATGCCATTATGGGGTAATAATGCAAAAAGAAAATAATGTTGCTAGGAATTTTATGAAATAAAGTTGCAGGTAATGTCTGGTCAAAGACCATAAGCCATCCATCTTTCATCTAGACCCACCAGGCATGGTTTTGCTCACGAAGGGAGCTAAAGCAATTTTAGCCCTTCCCTGAGCATTGCACCATGCTGTGTACAAGATGCAAGTTGGATGACATTACTGGTATAGTTTAATGCACCTTTTCTGTCCCTTTCTTCTCATCTTTTTCACACAGGCTGTAACTAGGGCTGAACATTCTCTTAACTGCTTACATTAAGGCATATTTTCTCTATGTGCGAGCAGAGTGACTCATAGTTGATAACCAGTGACTTAACACCTACCCTATCTCAACTTTGCTGTCAGATAAGAGGTAAATAGTTGCAGGAAGTTTTGGGTCTGTATATGCTAGTGGCCAAACCATATTGACATAAAACCAGTGGTACGTGATTGTAGTAATTGATGATTGTCGGTCTTTTTGGCTGCTCCTTTCAGAGGTGCAAATAAAATTGCACTGTCCAGGTGTTGAAATATGGGAGGCAGCAGCAGCAAAATCAGGTTTGAAATCAATGGTGCTCTGCTTGCAGTTGAGTGCTGCCTTGAAGCTGGTCCTCAGAGTTATGTTTCATGTCTTTTGCAGCAGCTGCTCTCTCCTGTCTTCTAAGTGGCAGAAATCCTCCGGCAGGGAGGGATGGAGCCAGAGGGTGGCTGGACAGGAGGACAGCCTACCATGAGCTGATGCATGGCTGTGCTGGACTGCTGGGACACAGCTCTTTGTGGGGGGTATGAAAGCTGCAGGGAAAAGGCAGAAGGGAAAGGCTCTAATAGGAAAAAAAAGGAATAGCAGAATGAAAGAAAATGTCTGATTCATTACTGAAGTATTTCAGGATCCCAAAATTTCTGAATTCTTTAATATTGCTATCAACTGCTGGCATGTCACTGAAATAATAAGTCTAGCTAGAAGGGTCAGAACCAGAACTAGAGATGTGAGAGAGTTTTATAATCTGCCTTTCTCAAAAATAAATTCTGGGGTTTTTTTTCCTAGAGTTTTCAAGTAGAGTACAGTGAATTTAAATTAGTAAGTCTTTAAAAATAAATTACTGCTTCATGGAGTCGATGCCATTATAGTGACAGATGACCTGGATTGTTTCGCTGGGAAGGAACCACCCTTCCCTTGAGAAAAAGTCACAGCTGCTTATCTCAGCTATGCAAACCCAAAAAACCTTAAATATTGAATTATTTACTTATTTTACATAGAGAGTTCAGAGAGGAAATGTAATTCCTTATATTTACAAAAACAGTGAAATAATTCAGGATATTTTTATTTTTTTGCTTTGAGAATTTGTTCTGTAAATATCTGTAGTGAGTTTGAAATGATCATTGACAGGACTTCTCATAGCAAAATGTTTGGTGAGATACAGATGATAACTCTTTGCAAGTCACTAATTCCAAAACAGATATAACAAAGTGATTATAATTTGTGAGCTTTCCTTCGAAGGTCATGGTCCTTTCTCTAAACCTAGCTAATGGAAAATCAGTCATGTCTGGCTAATTTCTGTAGTGGCTAATTTTAAATTCTTTGTTTTTGTGCTTTAATCAATGACATTTGGAAAGACTGGCATGAAAAAGTGTCATTTGTTTTGAGATCATAGGAAGTAGACAGGGAGAGAGCTTTTGTGTCCCTGTTCTTGGTTGCCTCTGCATGTGTGCTGGGCAAGACTCCTTTCCATGCGTGCTCGAGGGTGTTTTTTGCATCTTGCAGAACAAAGAGCACTTGAGGAAGTCACTACAGAAGTAAGATTTACAATTTCCTCCTCCCCCGTCAATTTAAATTTATATATATAAATTTGTGTATTTTCAGAAATGGCTTAAAACTACTTTTTATTGCTAAGAGTATATCTTACACATCGGGTTGAGAATTTTTATTTTAAAGTGTAAAAATCCATAATCTTAAACACAGAACAATGTGTCTCTAAATCTCTGTCCTGTCACTTTAATATAACTTTGTGATGACGTAATCAAGTGCGTATTAATCAAAGCAGAACTGAATCGTGTTAGCAACTTAAAAGCAAAATACTGTTGACTGTGCACATGCAGTGATGCCATGAGAAATACAACAGTTTGCTGAAAACATGCAAGTTGTTATGTTGGCACGGTTTTAAACAAGCAAGGCTGAATGAGGCACAATATGACATTTTGGAGTTCATGTTGGGAGTAAACATGCCACAACAATCAACTATCTTGTCAAAGAGCTACAAAAATATTTTTTTTCCCCTTCAGAGCAACTCCTAGGGAAAGAATAGTTAGCGTTTTAGCTGTCTGGGAAAAAAAAATCAATATGCAGCTATGATAGAGGAGAGGGTTTGGATTATAAGAAAAAGAAACATCGAAAGCTATAGTTTGTTGAGTCTATTTTTTTAATCACCAAAGTGAACAGTTTACCATAATTTCCATTTAAGCTTATTACATAATGAAGCATATCCCACCAGCGAACGGTATAGATGGAACCACCATTTGAATATAAAAGACATTCTTGACTATTTGGCAACTTCTTCCAGTATTTTCTTTGATCTGTTTGATTTATGCTAAAACTGTTGTAAATATACGTAAGTGTGTATAAAATATTTTTATATATAATAGCAGATATTTTAAAATCTAGTTTTCTTTGTAGGTGTTGAAATATCTCTTAAATAGGAAGTTATATCTCTATTTATTTTGCATTGGGATAATAGTAAATATAGTGATTTTTATTTCCTCCTCGAGTTGTCATCTGAAACCAGCAGCAAGACCTACTTAGGAGAACTTCCTCATCGGATGTGTTTGTGCAGAAAGCAGAATACTGACAGGTACAGTGAAAGACTTTTCTGTAAATTGCAAAGAATTTTGCAGACAGGATTTTAGGAAAACTGCATTTCTTGGCCTGTGACAAATGCTGAGGGTCTGCGTCCTTCCTGTAGCACTCCACCATTACATTGTATTGTTCGGGGTTCCTTTGTGAATCATAAAAAGTTTTTTGTTTCATGTGGGAAACAGCTCCTGAATTTAAGGAATTGAAGAGAATCTGAAAATAATTTTTTAAACCTCATTCACAGAAGTCTTTACCAAAACTTTAAATCATGACAGTAAAGACTGCAGTGTTGGTCATTGACGAGATTTTTGCAAAACATTTGGGGGGCACTAGGGAATAGGTCACCTAATTTAAAGGACTGACTTTGAGATTACTCTGGACTGCAAATATATACAATGTTATGATGTGAGAATGCTGTGTTTGGTAAGATGACTGATGCTTTTTTGACTTTTTAGTTGTACTGTTACTTTCCCTTTGTTCAGGCAAATGTGATGCCAGTCTACTTTCCTCCTTATGCCGAGCACATACCGTGTGTCTGGTCATTTCTCAGCAACTTTTATGTTTCTGTTTGGTTTCAACCAAATTTGTTGGAAGAGTTAAGTCAAGCTAATGGTTTGTGTGAGTTTCCCGGAAAGGCACATAAAGAGAAGAGGGAGAGAATAGGTAAAAGCTCACCTGGATAAAAGCATATAATAAAGCAAAGTCCTGAATTCACTGTCTCCCATCAGGGTATCTGCATGCATTATTATCTTCCAGAGTTGTATCTGCAGACTCCAAATGTCAGCTGTCCTGTACTTGATTTTGGTCACATTTCACTGTTGCTTTTCTACTAAACTTTTTTCATTGAAACTTTTCCTTTGGTTTCTTTTACACTAAAAAACTTAATCTCAAAACTGTCTTCTGAAATGTCTGTGTGTTCTTTTCCCTAGTTGCTGATGAAGGCCTTGGTAAAATTCAGACTATAATAGGAGATTCTGTGACCTCATTTCTGAGATTTCAAGGGAGTTTTTTTGGCTAATTTATTCTCTTTTTGGGGAGAGTGGTAGTGTGTCTTTTGTAACAGATATTACCAAGGAGCAGTGCAAAGTATGTATGTGGTACTGTTTGGGTTGGGGGAAGGCAAATGCATATTAATGTGATTACTTGCAGGATGAAAGACAGTGAGGTATTTTAACTGGTTTTGGCGTTAGACCAAAGTGAAAAATTAATGGGCTGTAATGTTGTTGGCTTTGTTTGATGAAGTGCTTAGTGAATGTTATTCAACTGAAGAATAAATATTCTTGATACAATTGTTGAAAGAAAAGAAAAAAACATTGCAGCACACTGTAACTTGGCGGTGTTAAGCATTCATTTAATCAGCATATTAATCATTAACTTTGGTTTTGGCTTTTAAGTTTTGGCGTGAGGAAAGGCTGTTAACCAAAGAACAGTTAAGAATGTGAGGTGGCTGAATCAGAGAGGCTTAATTACTGACCAGGTTTTGTTTCAGTAACAATGTGGTGTATTGCAAAGGGCTGAGATGTTGAAGCTTTGCCTGACTTCTCTAAATTTAGGTCTGGTAGTGCATTGTCATTGCAGTGCCCGCAAAATTCTATTGCCTCTACAGCAACAGGACCCCTCTGTACACTTAAGGTTATTATGGGCAGCTGTTATGGCCAGTAAGTGCAAGATAAATGCATGTGTGACTAAAGAGCTAATCTGGCAAGGATAGTCACATTGAGGTTACCAGTGGATTGATAAATAGCTGAAAAAATTTCTACTGAAGAAGTTTTTAGTGAATACATGGCATAGAGTACAAATAAATATTTTTTTTAGCCATTGCTGCAGCACTCTTCTGGGTGTATTAGTGCTGACCCTCCTACAGAGTAGCACTTTGCAGGGAAGGGTATGGTGTAATGGGGGATGTTTGTTTGCCCTTTGACATAATATTCTTGTGTGCAGGTAATGCAAATACTTTTTGCATGGGAAATATAAGTTGTGATGGAAATCTGTGATAAAATATCTGGTGGATGCTTAGGGGAAACTCATTTTAACTGCAGAATGAGGGGAGGAAACTTGGAAGAAGTGGCACATTTCTTATCTAAATATGGGATGGTGTCTTGTTGGATAAAATATTGAATCATACAACCTGTTGGCTTTTCTTGGTAATTTGAAGCTTTAGCTATTGCATAATGTGTAATTCAAGTTTAGAGGGATTACTAAATTATTTTTCTGTTATTTTTTATGTTTTGTAAGAGAGGTAGTGGTGATGGAGTTGGTAGATATCTCTGAACTACAGTACCCTCTATTATTGTTCCAATATTGAATTACTTCTATTAGGTTTTGTTATTATTTAGTTAAGCTAGAACAAAATTCTCAATTAAAATTGATTATTCTGGTATGTGCTGCATTCATTTATCTAATTTGGTGAATCAAACTTAAGAAAAAGTGAAGTTAATTTGTATTATAAAGGGACTTGGTTACTGCAGATATGATAAAATAATACAGATAATGCATAACTTAAAACAGTAGCAAAATAGGATAAAGATGTACAGATTTTTCTTTTGATAAATACCTCAGGTTTTTGTGAAAGTTATTTTTTAGTGCTTTACAAAAAGGGTACAGAGTTAGCGTTGACAATTAAATTTAAGAAAGGACCAGAACAGTTTTAACATTTTATGGAAATGAATTTCAAATCTTCTACTCCCTGCACAAAGCTTTTGAAGTATCTGTGAGAAGTGTTGGTAAAAGTGCATTGTATGTGCAACATGGAGTTTTTTCAGTTTTTTAAGGTGGAAGCTGCCTGTTAGACCAATGTCAAAATAGTTTTACTTGGAAACTATTTACAGTGCTGCCTGGGAGACTGATGTGTGTTTTAAAAGAACAGGACCAATGAAATCCACCTGCGTGGTACATTTCATAATCATGAAATATTTTTTATGGAGCAAGGGGAGTTCCCTTGTGCTGCACAACTGCTCTGTTGTGCTGCAGATTTTAGACACTCAGTGAAACCAGAATTCTTCCTGCAAGGGTAGAAGACTCCTAGAAATGTGACATGGAGTCACACCATCGATGTGAGAAACCCCAGAAGTGCTCGGATCTTTTGGAACAGCAGTAATCTTGAAGATGATTTTGTTTAACATAAATTCTCAGAGTGAAGATGTTCTGGATATAGGAAACTTTAGTCTTAAAATCCTGAAAGTATAATTTGGTTTTTGATGCTGCCCTAGCCCCTGGTATCAGAATTTGCCTTTGATACAGTACACTATGGTGAGCTTTAAGAACTGGATCCTAAGGCCAAGAACTGGATCCTAAGGCCAAAATCCTGTCAGCTTCCCAGGCACTGCTGTTTCTTATATGAAAACTAGATAATAATACTTCAATTGAATAGAAGCCTACCCAACCTTTTCTTTATTAAAAAAAACTAAAGAAATTATGTGTAATACTTGCCTTTGATGGCAAAATGCGGTCTTGTCTTTTGTGAACCAGGAAGGCCGATGAAATTCATTAAAATGTCTGAGAGTGGACAGATAGGTCAAACCAGAATATCGATTTTTTAAATTAAAATTTTTGTAATTTTGCATGTTTCTAGATACTGTGTTAAATTCTCAGAGCAGTTTGAGTCTATGGAAATTTTAAAATTGTAATGGCAAGCTTTTTGTTTCTAAACTAATGATAGTAAAAGAAGCCCACTGTGAAAATGACATTTTCATGACACATCATTGTAAAATGGACACAGAACAAAACAGTTTCTATTAGAGAAAGTACTGTTGTGCTTTGACGGAACTTGGGAAGAAACTCAGGGAGCAAGTAAACTGGTGATCCGTTCCGAAAGTATAACACTCTGGAGCTGTGTTGTTTCTATCTTTTGCTCTTCTAAGAGACTGATATAGTAGTTCTGAAAGGAAGCCACTAAATACTTTTTAGTTCCTTCCATAGTTGTATTTAGTAGATGATCTTCTCCACAAACACTAATGTAATACTTGTCCAGCACTTCGAATAGCAGAGCAGGAAAGTAAAATTAAACATTATCATGAAGTGCTTGGAAGAGTTAAACTGATAGCACATTAATGCCACATTTATTATCTATTGCATTATAGAGCATTACATTGTGCTGCAGTTTATCCTTGCTGTTTGAGGCACTGAGTGTTTGTATTGATTCCCGTGGCCAACTTTTACTCTTGAAGTTTTTGAGTTTAGAGGTAGTAATGATTTGGGGCATCATAAGTTATTGTTCTGTAGCCTAAAATCTTGTGAGAAATGGGCATTTTTGAGCACGACAACAGTATTTAATCTCAGAATATTGTCTTCAGAAGCCCAGAAACCCCCTGTGCAGCAGGATTTCAGCAGTTTGGTACAAAGAGTAGTCCCCTCCTGCATTTTTCCCTTTACTAGGCTGCAAAAGTATTTTCCCTAGCTGGCCGCAAAGTCTCAGAACACCAAGCACCTGTATTGCAGAGACTGTCTTTGGCAACGAGAGCGGCGTGCTCTCTCACCCGTGTGATTGTCATATCCCACAGCTTGGCCTTCTCCCCCATCCCTTCCGACCTTTCCTGGAGCTGGAGCTCAAGGTGCCATTCATTCTCTCCTCTCACTCCTCCTGCCATCTCTTAGACACTGTATCCTGCTATTCATTCAGATCGCAGCAGACTAGGGCTCAGTTAGGAGCTCAGTGCTCAGGTGCAGAAGCACAACCTAACAATTTTCATTCCATCCTTTAGTCCTCACAATTTAAGGAATGCCCTCTCATCCCACCCTTGCTACAGCTGCACAAGGGATAGGTTGTCGGGGGTAGTGCTGGTGGGGGATGCCATGGAGTCTCAATGACTGGAGGATTTGAAGAAGAGCTGTTTGTCAGAAACAGGCTGGGTGGTCATTCTGAAGCAAGACATGAACCAGGCAGTATCTTGAGCTTTCTTCAACGCCCCTGTTTCAGGATGTTGAATTTTTGTATTGAAGCAAAGTCAGCGACTGTACTGCTTATCAAAGTCAGATTTACACTATAATCCTTTTGAAAAGAAACTGTGCTTTGCTAAGAATTAAGAAGACTGTCTAGACAGTATTTTTAATGATCCCTCTCCCTTGCAGCTTTTAAATTTTCAAACGTCTATTTTATATTTTACTGCACTACAGATAACCTGACATGAAAGGAGAAATTTACCTTCCTTCCTTCAAACTTAACTTCCTTCAAATTTAACTTCCTTCAAATTTAACTTCCTTCCTTCCTTCCTTCCTTCCTTCCTTCCTTCCTTCCGACACTTTCAAATTGGGGGGCACCCAAAAACTGCCTCAGGAATGGGAGAC